>LPNX010019221.1:0-17656 GCA_001517045.1 Pseudotsuga menziesii | reverse complement strand
ACAGTATTTCAAATTTAAATCAATTTCATTGGCTAACACATGATGACATGGAATTTGAATTAGTGTTAAAAGGCCCATTTTGAGTTGAAATTTCCTCTAATGCATAACCCTCTTCTAAAGATTAACAACCACCTCCTCTACTATATTCCTTCCCTTTTTTATAATCATACAAAGATTTCAAAACAATTTTGAGATACAAATATTTAGGGTTGAATAAGCCCAAAATAGCGAAATCGGATTTTGAGGGAAATGTACCGAATTTCTGGAAAACATGGCATGAAATAACCACATGTATATGCTAAACCATGATAGTTGTTTAACTTTTGAGATAGGTTTTTGTAAATAGGTTCGTAATGAACAAAAACCTCTTTTGGTTTTTAAAAATTCATATCCAATTTATCAAAAGGCATGCCCAAATATAATGAAAACAAGAAATCATTAAATGGAAAAATATGGAAAAATATTCCATAAAGATCCAATCCAATATTCCAAACCATGACACCTGTTGAAAAATGAGGGAAGTTTTTTTGAATGAGCACGTCCTTGAAAAAAACCTCTTTTTTTAAAATTCACTTCCATATTCTTGGAAATATGTTCCAAATGAAAATGACTAAAATGGTAAAAAACAAGGTATTTTGACTTGGTAGCTCACTACCTTTAGTTCAAGGATTCATAAACCCAGAGTTTACCACTCTTCTTCATGTTATCAGCTGCTATAAACCTGCTAAGTCTCAATTTTTTGAATGAACACAAACCAATCTAATCGATAAATATCCTAATCTTACAAATCCAGCGAAATCGTGAAACTAGGGAAACAATTAATCTTTTAATTTCAATGCATAAGACTTTAATCATAAACTTGACAGATGCACCATCTCTCCTAAATCAAAACACAGGACAAATCTCCACTAAAAAACCAAGAATGATCTTGGAAAGTGTCGAAGCACTAATTTTCATGATTTTATATTTTGGCAGCGCCACTTTGTATAAGCTCCACCGATTACGCTACCAGAATGTGTCAAGACACACAAACTAACAAAACATTGATTAATATTTATAATAAGAGTTAGTAATGATATAATATGATGCATTTTAATTCTTTTAAAGGAAGATTCAATAAATATAAGCCGGGTTTTATTTTATTAAATAGAAAATGCATTATATACAAAAGAAACTAAATATGGCTAAAATGAAAATGGTTCAAATACATTGGTTAACTTGTAGAAGAAAGAGAAGTAAAAATATAAATTTGAGAAAAACAATAAATGACAAAAATGAGGGTAGAACTCCAATACTAATAGAATCACTAATATGTTGTGATGTTAATGGATAATACAATATGGCTATGGTGTTGTTAAACTATGAATGATAATGAATGAATGACCATGGTATGTGATGTGTGCTTATCAACACAGTAACAAAGGAATACCTTTTGTATGGTTAAATAGAGGTAGTTTGTGTGATTTTCCATGTTGTTTGTGTTTCTTTGCTAGTAATTCTCTATCCATGAGGTTGATGTGATGATTTCTAAGTATGTTATTTTTTAGAGTTTTTGTAATGTTCCTGTGTGACTGCTAATGATGCTATGGAGATGACTAAATGGATTAGGTAGTTGTACCATGCCATGGATTACTATCTCTATTGAATGGAATAAAAAGGGGGTAGGTTGCATTATGCCTTAGTTAATCTATGCATAACTATGTAGTTTATGGCTTGTATTTTTCTTGGTTGATTGTCTTTGTTTTAATTCAATTGGGAAAAAGAAGTTATGAAGAAGTTTATTTATTTTGGGTAAGCTCAATTCGTATTGTTTGAATTATGGGTGGAATAAAATGGTTATCTCTGCAATGGAAAGGAATTTTATGTTCTTGGATTTGGCTTATTTTTCCTAGATATTGTTGATGCATGGAGTATAACTTTATGTTTAGCGTTCATGGCATTTAGGCTTTAATATTTTGAAGTTATAGGGTTTCCATGTGTTGTTATCAATCTTGTGAATAAGTTTATTTCTTTATCTAAATCTAGTTTGATGGTTGGGAGCTTGTGTTTTTTTTCATTTGACCTATGGAAAGTTTCCTTACTTCCTTATTGATTTATTTGTTGTTTTTTGGTGTCAATCAGAGTAGCTTTTTACGATATTGGATGGAAGGTTTCAGTGCCAAGGCGTGGTAGGGAAACATGGTTAATTTTCTTATTTGTTTTATAACTTAGTGTGACGTACCCATCCCTCAACCGGCGAAGAGGACGCGACGAACACCACATACAGCCGGGCAAACAACGCCATGAACATGTTCAAACACCAAATGCTGAAATTAAATCTTAAATCATAATGCATAACAGGATGCATAGATCCATCATACAAAGATGCACAGTCCATCAAAATACAGCGGAAGCAAACACATATACATTTCCAGCATTAATCATGTTCGTCATTTCTCATTAAACATCAATATATATAAATTGCAGAGATGAATTAGCAGCAGTACTTATCTTTTGAGGAAGAATCCCGCAACCAGCTACGTCGCTGCAACGTTCCACCCAACCATAGGCCAGCATGCTCGTCAATCTCTCAGCAACGCTGCCACCCCCGAGCTGGGCATGATTCCTCAAGGACTAAGGGTCAATTGTAGGCTTACACATAGCCAAGGGGACACCAAACAGCCAAACCAACACCGCTGGGTTTATCAGGCCATCAACAGATCGGCCAAGCCAGCATAGTCCGAAGACCAACCCTGCATACCGCCGCAAGACAATCCCTTCACAGCCCTGTGAAGAAGGCAAAACAACTGGGGATAATCCTAAACAAACAATGAGCACAGCTCAAGCCCACAAGGCTACTCAGAGTTGTTCTTGGCCCTAACATGGCCAAAACAACTCGGCTGCAACCCAAACCAGGGCACTTCAGCAGCCACAAACTCACAATGAATGATAGCAGTAATCCACAATCCCAAAACAAGGAAAACTCGGCCAAGAGCATGCACAATTACAAAATGTAACGGCTGGGCAACTTGCACAGTCCCAAACAAAGGAGAAGCCAACTCCCAGCGTGGACAGAGGAGAACCCAACCAATGGTTTGGAAACCCACAGTGGTCCAAAACGAAATTGGACACCACAGCCAACAAAATGTGGGAGAAATCCACACATGGTCCGAAATTGAAGGAGGACGGACTCTCAACAACACTCAGAAATCATGGGAAGAACTACAACAACCCAAATCGTGGGTGAAACCAACAGCAAGCCCGAATCACGGGTTAACTAACAACAAGTAGAAAATGTGGATTAAAGCCACGGTCATTCACATACCAGCAGAATTCGGGCCCTTGAGGCCATTCACCTGCTCGTTGCATGCATAAACCAAAGAAGAGCCACGACTGGTGCGTGAGGAAGAATAGAACAGACAATCCCAGTCTGTGCAAGAATGAATAGCCCCCTACGCGTGAGGGTGAGCAGACCAGGGAAGAATGAATAGACCCCCGAGAGGAGTGGCGTCGTGGAGAAGATGAACTGACAGGGGAAGAGTGGAGTGAATGGAAGGTCGTGGAATAATGTTTCTTCTGCCCCATGCGAGAGAAGAGGAAGTCCGCTGGTGGAGTGGGTACATGGGAAAGGATGGACAGACCTGCCACAACCACCACCACTCAGCATTAACTTCCCCAACAACTCAGCCACAACTCCTTAGCTACCCAACAAAACATTAAAGAGGTTGGATGAGACAAAAAGGTGACAAATCAACAAGGTGGCAACACATGGGTTTTTCCCCCATAAACCAAGGTTTGACATCCCCCACCCCTTATCCTTTGGAACCATGCCCTTTTCATTCAACGTTGCACTGCTGTAGCTGGTTGTGGTTTATTTTAATTGATGTGCGTATTTACATGATGTCAAATTATAAGGTGCCGGATAGCACGACACACCATCGACAACTATCCCCATTGCCGAAACATACACAACCAAATCGATGGTGGGGATTTTTCCTTTAGCTCCTCACCACGATTAATTACATTATATACATCATGCAAACGGGGTCAAAACCGGGGACATTACATTCCCCTCCCCCTTGGAGTAACACCGTCCTCGGTGTTCCATTACATATATACAATACATATACAATTGCACATCAAAATTTCAAAATTGCAGATCTGTCCCACGTTCAATCATCTACTTTGAACGTTCACGACCAAGCCCCTCGGCTTCCACGAACTTGTCCCGTTGGTTCTCAGCTTCCAGCTCATCCCGAAGTCTAGGAACTTTGTGGCTATTTCCTTCATCATGTTCCCTCACTGGGCAGTCCCGGCGTAAATGATGTCCTCCGCATCTCCAGCATCTCATTGGCTGCTTCATCTTTACATGCTCAATTTCCTTTGAGTCTTCATGCCTGGACCGTTTCCTATCGAGTCGCTTGGACGAATGTCCCATCGCTGATCCACCTTCCTTTCCTTTGCCGATTGCTCCCAGAAGGATTTTCACCTCCCTTTGCAAACCAATAGAGTCTTGCAAAATCTGGTGGTTCATCTCATTCTGCCTTCTCTTTATCTTGAGCATCTCCCCAAGATTTTCTTGGGTCGTGGAAATCACTTGAAGGAGACTTCCAGCTAAGTCCAATAACTTTTGATCTGTCGCCATGATCAAGGTGCACCATCTGATTTCACTTTTCTCACCTGTGAAATGCACCATTGAATTTTATCAGACCAAGCATAATATAGACATTCAAATCAGTTAGTTAATTACCCTATTTGGCATGACAGTCCAAGTCTCATCAATGACGCTTTCATATCTCTCATGCCTTCCCAATAGGCACATGAGCTCATTCATGTCCATTCCTGGGCAGGAAATTAACTATTCCAGCATTCACAAATTTACTTAAGCAAATACACACATTCCATTTCAATCATTCATGCATTCAACAATCTTTTGTTCTTCACAATGCATATATATATATATAAATATAATCAAAAGGCAAGAGAGAGCAGTAAGAGTTTTTCCCCTCTTTATTTTGTTCCATCCTGGAACCCATACCATCGCAGTGGCTTTTCATGCTCTCAGCCTCTTTCACTTCACCGTGAATGCTGGACCAATCCTTCTTGGTCATGACACTTAGTGTCTTTGGTCTATTCCAGACCTCTAAACCATGGAGTCTCTCCACATAGTTTGTCTCAGCTGCTAGGACTCCCCCGTCTTACTAGCACCTTTTCATTACCGCTCATTCCGAGCTTTCCAGGACAGTCACATGTCCACATGCACCCCTAGGATGCTCTCATAGTCCTCGCTCCCAGTGATACCTATATCCAACATTGAATAGATTCACATGTTTAGTTTATTCTCACTGGTTTTATCTCTAGAACAAGAGTTTAAAACATCATAACCAAATCATATACACATGTATATTTATAAGCAAAATAATCCAATACTTATCTGTATTGTGCGTTTCCTCGTTCGTCCACAGGATCCTGCTTCGCTTTGCAAGCCTTGGGATCGCCTATGGACTTAGATGTTAGGTCAGCACGTCGGATGCTCCATAACATCAAATAATTAATGTCCAGCAAGTACATAACCCTGTCAACTGGGCTTGGAACTTATCATGACCATTTCTAGGTCTAGGATCTACTATGGATCCTCAGGCATATCACAGCCCAACATACACTTATATCAACAATAACACATGCACTTATATCAACAATGCACTTATATCAACAATGCACTTATACCAACATACACTTATATCAACAATATCCCTTACTCCGCAACCCCTCTCAACAACCATTTACCATTTACCTTTACCTTTTACCTTTAGCCTGTCCACACAAGCAACACAAGCGATACAAGTAGACTCATTAGCGTTATTGCTTTAAAAATCGTAATCATATTTCTCATCATTCACTATCAAGTATTGAGACACCAGGAGTGCATCCACTCCCTAGAGTGTAATCAATATTGAAAACCCTTTCATGACTCAAGCAATTAGTCATTATGGAAATAAAATCAAAACATGTTCTGCATATGGAATTTAATATTTAAACATGCATATTCATAGAACACTTATCCATTTGCCATCGCAGTATGCCTTTGTTAAGGAGGAATGGAGGCTCCTTCCCTGAGTTAACAGTCCCTCAGTTTTCCATCCAAACTCCTTTTCAAATTTCACATTCACACATGTCTTACTGACATAACCCATACCATCTCACTCATGTTATCACCAAACATGCAGTGCAGATGAGACATTTTCAAGATGTCCAATGGCGTTTCACCCGAAACCCATTTCCAAGGGAAAAACTTCCCATGAAGTTTGGCTCTTGCAGGTCATCACACATGATATTCCTGCAGTGTGTACCCCTGACACATTCATCAAATAGCCAAACAGTCAGTCATTACCTAATACTACGATCCCAATTGATTGTTCCATAACCAAGCAATGACATTGGTAATCAAATTCAATAAGAATTTGCAATTCTATCTATTACAGAAATTGACTTGCTCAATTGTGGGTCTCCTGTAAGCAGCATTACTATGCCCATTATAATTTTATGCTTACTATCATAACATGAATACCCACTTACCATGTGTCCCTCTTGACACAATCTCACACAAGCCAACAATGATTAGTAGTCGTTAGCACTTTCTTAAATTCGAAATTCACAATTCAAATTTAACAACCCATCATGCATTCCAACTACTTTCACGACCATGAGACTTCTTCTCATAAATGGTAGATTCTGGCATTGGTCAGGGTCTTACCTCTCACTGCCATGCTCGAATAATCTACCTGAAGCATGAGTTTCAATCAACCAAACACAATCTTATGCAAGCCAACAGTGGCTAGTGGTTGTCAACAATTTCTCAAATCCGAAATTCACAATTCAAATTTTAACAACCTATTATGCATATCATATGGCAGATTTTGGCATTGGTCAGGGTCTTACCTCTCACTGCCATGCTCGAAATAATCTACCTGAAACATAAGCTTCAAACATCCAAACACAAGCTTATGCAAGCCAGTAGTGACTAGTAGTTGTCAGCAATTTCTTTAAATTTGAAATCCACAATTCAAATTTAATAAGCTTTTTCACATGGTAGATTCTGGCATTGGTCAGGGTCTTACCTCTCACTGCCATGCTCAAAATAATCTACCTGAAACATGAGCTTCAATCAACCACACACTGGGTAAGTCTGGATGCATATAACCTTTTCATTGCTACAACCATCACTGAAGCATTCTCAAAATTTATAAAATTCAAATACTTCCCGCTATTAGTCACATCAATATATACCAAAACTTATTTACTTCATGCAATCATTATCATACTAACACTGCAAGGTATAATCACAGCAGTCATGCAATTAAATGAAGTGGTTAGATACTCCTTACTTCACAAGCGTATCATTCATACCACCTTGCTCTTCAATAGAGCATTTCTGGAAACCAATTGCTCATGACTATCCTGCATTCATAACAACCTCTGAAATGGTTTATGAATTGTCACCAATTCATCATTTCAGTCATTAGTCATTCATAATACCACATGCACTAATCTCAATACATTCAACATACCATGGCCTAGCCATGGCCACTTCACATAGGATGCATTATTATAATCAATATCATCAACATGTATAGGCATGACACCTTTCTATATTCCAATATCCACATGGTATGAGGCCTCTTACCTTTACCACTCCTTGGAATTTGTCATAAGCAACCTCTTACCTGCATGGGTCATACTTGCACCCTTGACATGACCAATTTGATTGGTCCTTGCAGGAGATTGCAAAATTTGCTCACCAACTTTTGTCATGGACTGGTTGCTTTATCCCTTTCTTCATAGGGTTGCTGGTCACATTCCTCAGCATCAACAACATATTCATCTGGGTCCATGTCATCGTTGGTTTTGCCACTAATTCCAACATCAAAGCAATGATTATCATTAGTGGTTCATTATAATTATATAATTTCCAATATTCTTATCAACATGCAATATCTTATGCATGAAATACATATCCTCATGCATTTCAAGAATAAACTTAGGAAATGTAGTTATAATCAGCAAGATAGGGTCTAATGAAAACTTCCCTTTCAAATCCCTCATCTTCTCATGGAATTCCTTTTTCACACAGCAACTGGTTGACTTCATAGTCCTTGCTGCCCCTGGGCATGCAACTGTCCAGATTTGTCCATTTGATAGCATCGGCCATCATTAGCACTTTTCTGCTTCATGCTCAGATTCTGGTCACTTATCCTTGTTCCTTGCTGGATAAGCTTTCCAACGCCTATTCACATGCGTCATTCCGACCTCGCGTGTGAACACCACACCACTTCTAAGAATGAGGACTTTTTACCAAATCTTTGCATTTTACACACAGCTGCATTTTGGACTGGGTGCCAACTTTAGCCAACTTCAGCCCTCTTTAAACCATTGAGAACCCCACTGGAAACAGTCGAAATCTGCTGAGAAATCCCATGGGAAATTCAAAATTTCCTTGCACAGGATCGGCTCCCAAACCAATTTCACAGCCGCAGAATCAGCTCTCGGAAGCTTTAATCGTTCCGTGGATTATAGCTCATCGACTGTCGGAAGCTTTTCGACATCGGAAGCCAAAACGCTTTCGCTTCTGCAACGATGGCGCACAAATCACTTCTTCTTCCGATTGGTGAACTGATTTTTAACTGGCATCGGCGTCGACAGCCTTTCTCATCGGAAGGCATAAGGCTTTCGCTTTCGCAACGGCGGCTCACGAAACCATTCTTTCTTCCACTGGCCATTCGTTACTTAGAAAAATTTCGGACCTTCTCTCGCGGCGTCGGCAGCCTTTTAACATCGGAAGCCAAATGACTTTGGCTTCCGCAATGGCGGAACGCCAAACACAAACTTCTTCCGACAATTTCATTACTTAGACCAATTTCGAACTTTCTTCTACCGTGTCGGCTGTCGGATGACTTTCTACATCGGAAGGCTAATGCCTTTGTCTTCCGCAACGGCGGACACAGAACACCTTCTTCTTTCGGCGGCAGTCTTTTTTCTTGTGGCGTCGGCTGTCGACGATTTTTCTACATCAGAAGCGAAATGACTCTGGCTTCCGCAACGGCGGAACATGAAACGCTTTTACCTCTGATGAGTGAACTGACTTTTTGCCTTAGAAATTTTTTCAACTTTCTTTCCTTACGTCGGAGGCCTTACCCGTCAGCCGGGAAGCTGTTTCTCCGCCAGCAATGGCGGACGCCAAATTGTTTCTCCATCCACAATGACGGCACGCGAAACCTTATCTTCTTCTGGCGGCGGTCTTTCTTCGTCGGATGACTTACCGCTTTTCTCTTCCGCAACGGCGGAAGTCTTTCCTCGTCGGAAGACTTATTGCTTTGGATTCCGCAACGGTGGATGCACGAACACTTCCTTATTCTGCCAGTCAACGATTTTCTGCCTTAGAAAATTTCAACCCTCGGTGTCGGCGGTCTTTCCTCATCGGAAGCCTTATGCCTTCGGCTTCCGCAACGGCGGACCGAAAACTACTTTCTCTTCCGCAACATCGGAAGTCTTTTTATATCGGAAGCCAAATGACTTTGGCTTCCGCAATGGCAGATGCTTCTTCAGGGCATCGGAGAACTTGCCCATTAGATGACTTAACGATTTGGCTTCCGCAACGGTGGATGGGAAACCGCTAAACCTTCTGCCACATCGGAAGTCAGAACCACTAAACCTTCCGATGACCCGACTATCAACACTTAGAAAAATTCTTGAATTTTTGCTGTCATCAATTACGATTTCTACTGGGCAGAATGAATTCCTGCTTCTGCCACTACACCTTCTTGGCCCATAGAGGCCCATTGTTGCAACCTTGAGCTTTGATACCATTTTGTCATGTCCCCATCACTCAATCGGCGAAGAGGACGCGACGAACACCACATACAGCCGGACAAACAACACCATGAACATGTTCAAACATCAAATGCTGAAATTAAAGCTTAAATCATAATGCATAATAGCATGCATAGATCCATCATACAAAGATGCATAGTCCATCAAAATACAGCGGAAGCAAACACATATACATTTCGAGCATTAATCATGTTCGTCATTTCTCATTAAACATCAATATATATAATTTGTAGAGATGAATTAGCAGCAGTACTTATGTTTTGAGGAAGAATCCCGCAACCAGCTACATCGCTACAATGTTCCACCCAACCATTGGCCAGCGTGGTCGTCAATATCTCAGCAACGCTGCCACCCCTGAGCTGGGCATGATTCGTCAAGGACTAAGGGTCAATTGCAGGCTTACACATAGCCAAGGGGACACCAAATAGCCAAACCAACACCGCTGGGTTTATCAGGCCATCAACAGATCGGCCAAGCCAGCACAGTCCAAAGACCAACCCTGCATACCGCCATAAGACAATCCCTTCACAGCCCTGTGAAGAAGGCAAAACAACTGGGGATAATCCCAAACAAACAATGAGCACAACTCAAGCCCACAAGGCTACTCAGAGTTGTTCTTGGCCCTAACGTGGCCAAAACAACTCGGCTGCAACCCAAACTAGGGCACTTCAGCAGCCACAAACTCACAATGAATGATAGCAGCAATCCACAGTCCTAAAACAAGGAAAAATCGGCCAATCGCACGCACAATTCCACAATGTAACGGCTGGGCAACTTGCACAGTCCCAAACAAAGGAGAAGCCAACTCCCAGCGTGGACAGAGGAGAACCCAACCAACGGTTTGGAAACCCACAATGGTCCAAAACGAAATTGGACACCATAGCCAACAAAATGTGGGAGAAATCCACACACGGTCTGAAATTGAAGGAGGACGGACTCTCAACAGCACTCAGAAATCATGGGAAGAACTACAGCAACCCAAATCGTGGGTGAAACCAACAGCAAGCCCGAATCACGGGTTAACTAACAACAAGTAGAAAATGTGGATTAAAGCCACGGTCATTCACATACCAACAGAATTCGGGCCCTTGAGGCCATTCACCTGCTCGCTGCATGCATAAACCAAAGAAGAGCCGCGACTGGTGCGTGAGGAAGAATAGAACAGACAATCCTTGTTTGCACGAGAATGAATAGCTTCCTGCGCGTGAGGGTGAGCAGACCAGGGAAGAATGAACAGACCCCCGAGAGGAGTGGCGTCGTGGAGAAGATGAACCGACAGGGGAAGAGTGGAGTGAATGGAAGGTCGTGGAAGAATGTTTCTTCTACCCCATGCGAGAGAAGAGGAATTCCGCTGGTGGAGTGGGTACGTGGGCAAGGATGGATAGACTTGCCACAACCACCTCCACTCAGCATTAACTACCCCAACAACTCAGCCATAACTCCTCAGCTACCCAACAAAACATTAAAGAGGTTGGATGAGACAAAAAGGTGACAAATCAACAAGGTGGCAACACATGGGTTTTTCCCCCATAAACCAAGGTTTGACATCCCCCACCCCTTATCCTTTGGAACCATGCCCTTTTCATTCAACATTGCACTGCCGTAGCTGGTTGTGGTTCATTTTAATTGATGTGCGTATTTACATGATGTCAAATTATAAGGTGTCAGATAGCACGACACACCATCGGCAACTATCCCCATTGCCGAAACATACACAACCAAATCGATGGTGGGGATTTTGCCTTTAGCTCCTCACCACAATTAATTACATTATATACATCATGCAAACGGGGTCAAAACCAGGGACATTACACTTAGTTGTTGATAAAATGGCTATTTTTCCTTGTGTAAATCGTTGTAATCATGACCGTCAATTATGGTTCTGATGAGTACGTGTCGTCTCCAAATTTCTGACATGCTGAAATCAAAATCAGAAGTTGAGAGTGATTTTTTTTATGTTTGTCAAGTTCATGTAGACTCCTGTCTTCCTACGTGTTGATGTCAAAAGTTAGAAGTTGGGAGTGTATGTTTAAAGTTTTGTATATCGGTCTCGAATCCTTGTTGTCGACATCAAAAATTGGAATTTAGAGTTGTTTTGTGTTGTTTTCACTAGTTGATGTCGACTCTTGACTTATGACCTCAGAAGTCGAAGGTAAGGAGGTGTTGTGCATTTTTTTAATGTGTCAGCTCCCAACTTTCAATGATGAACGTCAGAAGCGAGGAAGAGTGGTTATTTTTCCCATTTGGGAATGTCGACTTTTGAATTTCAATGTTAGTAAGGTCTGAGTTGACATGAAAAATTTAGAATCAACAATTGTTTCAGGGAGATGGGTTTTTATTGTTGAAATATTGTAACTTGAAAGAATATTCTATATGTATCTTTTGTGGTCCCCGATGGTCCTACCGGGAGAACCACTTGTATTATCTTGTACCCCGATGCTTCTAATCGGAAGAACTAATAAGAGTCACAACGTTGTCCCCTCTAATTGTAAAGGTGGTTCATTAACACCCCAGTGTGGTTACTTGAGCCTAGATGTGTAACTCGAGCCTACATGATTAACTCGAGTCTACATGTCGGATGAGTTAATTGAAGTGAACGGATGAATATAAATAGAGGTGTAGCTCTCCTCATTTGAGACACACACACTCACTTGAGTAGCGCACTTGTGGAGGAGAGAAGTAGCTGGAGAAGGAGGAGGATCAGGTTTTTGATCTCCTTACTGGTTTTATCTTTTACCTTTTTGGGGCATCTATATTGAGGAAGCTTTTGCTGGGTTTTTCCATTTAGGGTTTTCCTAGGATAAATCTGTGTTGTTCTTGTGATGTTGTTTCTTTCAGTGATCCTGTTTATATGCTTTTGTTATGAAAATGAAATGAAATACTGATTTCTTACTTAAGCATAGAAAAATTTAACATGGTATCAGAGCTAACCTGAACAGGACAACTTTCACAAGGAAAAATAGCCCTCTCTCTCTCCTCGGAAGAAATTAGGGCTTCTTGTAGAAGAAGAATTTTTGAGTGAGCCTAGCATAGGATTTATCTCCTCATGAAAATCGAATTTTAGAGACTTGGATCAATATTTTTGGTTGGGTGAAACTCCGGGAAAGTCAAACCCTAGTTTGACCCCGAGCCAGAAAAACCCTAAATACTAAAAATGATAAGTTTGGGTACATTCGCTATATCCTGAGATTGGTGAAGGTTTAGGTGCTGAAAATTGTAGAGGGCGAAGATAAAATCCTGATGTACATTGTATCCAAAATTCAGCTTCAGATTCTCTATATTCTTGGAGATATGATCCCTCCACGTTATGGTTCCAACCTCTTCTAGAATTCATCCCTAAACAGGACACCTGGAGAAAATCACTATAGCTTGGGCTACCTAGGTCCAAATGGAATTCCTGAAGATTTTCCTGAAAGAGCACGGACTGTAATTTTGATTATCTAAAGATTAGACTTAGAAGATGAACCAGTGACACGTGGAATGCCGTACAACTTCACTGTTCTGAACTCCTGTAACAGGTCACCCTGGGAAAATGATCATAAATCTCATTTGGTGACACCAATTATGATGAAACCTATGGTGTTGATTCAGAAACATTTGAGGTTACCTCAGTGCGAAATTTCAGACATAAATCAGCAGTAATTTCGGATATATCATAGAAACATTGACAGGAATTTATGCAGAAGAAATTGGAAAACTAGGGCTTCTTGTTCCAGGAGCTTCCCTCCACTGTTTTCAGAAAAGGAGTACATTGGATAGCTCCATTTGAAGGGATATATCTTTATATCCAGTCAAATCTGAAAGATTCCAAGTTTTAAAAATTAGGGTTTCTCTAACAAGCCCTAGATCAGCCAGCTCTAGAAGCAGGACGAACACCTCAAATCGATAAGATCTAATCTTTTGCTATTTGCATTTGAGGTTCTCATTTCAAAGTGATATATCACATCAGCCTGATGATAAGCTTGGTAAAGTTGACAACTTCCAAGCATGGAATTATTTGATCTCTCTAAAGAAAATGAATTGGACACGTACATGAGTAGAGAGTTTCCTGTTCCATACGAAGATGAGGCTCAAAGCCTTACACAAGAAGAACTTGATCAAGGCCAAGAAGATCATTGTTGATTCAATCACGGATCAACTTATACCACAAGTGTCTTCCCTAAAGACACGGAAGATGTTTGATTCCTTGATCAAGCTATTTGAAGATAAGAACTTAAATCAGAAGATGGCTTTGAGAAAACAATTGAAGAATGTGAAGATCTAGATTGCAGAACAACTTGAAGCGGTAGAAGAAGAATGTATGCCAGAAGTAAGTGATTACTTTCAGGTCGACTAATAAGAAGAGAAGAAGAAGATGGGAGCAATTGAAGATCAAGCTCTCACCATTCAAAGAAGATCCCTCAAGCGATGAGGAATATAAAAAACTTAATTCTTGAAGAACCTCTTATTCATCTTATCATTTGGATAAGAAATGATGATTTCATGAATGAAGAAGATGATAAAGCAGAATGATCAAGATGGAGTCTACCCACGAAACAAATAAAAGATAAGTATTTAGTTGCCATTTCATGATATTGTTTTGTTATACATTTGATTATATTCAGTTGATGTGTTATGCATGATAGATTGTTTACATTAATACTACTAATATGCATGTGATGGGTAAGTAGCTCATGGCGCTATACAACTCTCCAGTGCTACTTATCAAACCTCTTTGCTGACATATTGGATTAGTGCACAATCTCAATAATGTCATGGAAAGGTCCTGTACAACCTCCTACAAGAAAAGAAGGACAAGACTTGTTCCAAAGAACAAGTGATGACAAATCAATAAACATGAATCTAAAGCTCCTAGGGTCAGAGACACCATGACGGAAGAAAGAGCTTCAGAAAGCGGTAGATCCTCCTCAAAGGATGAAGACCACCATGGGTATGAGAGATAACTCAAGATGAAGAAAAGAATGCTATAAAAGAAACTATGATCAAAGAATAATAGTTGATCATGGGGAATGATGTATACGATATGATTTCGAGACATAAAGGGAAGTATATAGTATCATCCATATGGATCTACAAGAACAACTGTACAAAGAAAGGTTCGTGATTTGCCTCAGAAAGAATAGACTATGACATGACATACTCTATTGACTAGTATATATCAAGCATAGAACCACTTGTATAGAATGAAGAAGGAAGATAATACTCCACTTCAGGGGGAGTGACTACAGAAGATATCTGAGTTCAACACGGCACGACATGATGGACAACTTCTTAATGGATCGAGACTTTACCAAGAGTAAAGTGGGTTCCAAACTTCAAAGTTGAATGCAGAAGACTAGGATATGTTGATGATCTGACAAGATGAACTCATGGAAGATGTTATGATGAAAGAATACTAGAATGATGTATGGGATATAGTTCCCAAACCAGAAGGAAGGAGTATTGTATCCTCCAAATGGATATACAAAATAGAGCATGCAACTGACTAAAGTATTGAGAAGTATAAAGCAAGATTTGTGGCCATAGTTTTCTTTCAGAAAGAGGGAATTAATTATGAAGAGACACTTACTCCAAGAAGTAAGGTACACTTCCTTCAGAACTATCATGGTAGTTTCTTCCATGGTGAAGTAAAGAGAATCCTTCCTTAATGGTATGATTGAGAAAGAGTTTTTTCATGGAATAGTCACGAGGATTTGAAGTTGAAGCCAGATGGAATCACGTATGCAAGTTGAAGAAGGCCCTCTATGGCCTGAAGCAAGCTCCCAGAGCTTGGTATGGAAGAATATATAGTTTCTTATCGAGCATGGGATTTACCAAGAGTAAATATGATCCTAACCTTTATCTCAAGGTTGTAGAAGATGAACTTGTCATCCTGTTATTATATGTGGATGACTTATCCTTGATAGGAAATGAGAAACAGGTCATGGAAAGAAAGAATAAACTAGCAGAAGAATTTGAGATGAAAGACCTTGGGTTAATGCATTATTTCCTAGGTTTGGAAGTATGGCAAAGTTCAGAAGAAATCTTTCTCAACCAGGGAAAGTATGCCGTAGAGATATTGAAGAGATTCAAAATGTTGGAATGCAAAGTCATGGCCACACCCATGGACTCCAACCTAAAGCTGTTAGCTGATGACTCATCAGAGTTAGTGGATATGACTCATTACAGACAGATCATTGGGTCATTGATGTACTTAACAAATACCATACCAGACATTTGTTTTGCTGTGAACACCTTAAGTCAATATCTTGTTCAACCAAGATGGGTTCACCTAGTAACTGCAAAACATGTGATGAGATATCTGAAAGGGACTATAGACTTTGGTTTATATTATGATGGTAGCCATGAGTATAGATTGTATGGCTACACAGATGCAGATTGGGATAGAAGTATATCAGACAGGAAAAGCACATTAGGTAGATGCTTTTGTTCGGGGTCTGCTATGAGTTCATGGTTTTGCAGGAAACAGTCCAATGTTTCTCGTAGCATGGTTGAAGCAAGATACATAGTAGATTGCTCTGTTAAGTTGTGAATCCATATGGCTTCGGAAGCTGATATTTGGTCTCTTTGAACTAAATATGGATACTACAATGATTCTATGTGATAACTAGAGTTGTGATGACAGAGAACCCTGTGTTCCGTCGTAACACATAGAAATCCGGTATTTCTACATACGAGATAAGATGCAGATGATGATGTTTAAGTATTCCCATACTGAAGATATAGATGATGTTTCAGTATTTACATACTGTAGATGCAGATGATGGTGATTTCGTATTTCTATACTGAATATACAGATGATGATTCCGTATTTCTATACTGAATATACAGGCAAAAGGAAAAGCTAGACTAGGTGTAGTTGACTTGTTTTTTTCCCACATCATCCTCCCTCTTTTTCTCCAAATAAAAGCATGTATAAGTTGTATTTCCATCCCTATTTATCTTTCCCACTTGACTTGGAAAATTCGTGAGCATATTCATAGATTTGGAAACTGCTTTATGCACCTATGGGGGATTTGACTAGTTTTGGTAAGCCTGCTTTTTGACCATTTCGAATGGCATATGTATGCATTTGAATATATCATGTAATTATATATTGCATCAGCCTATTACTTCACAAGGTTGTATATTGTACACTTATTGAATACAGATTAGTGTTATGCTCCAATTTCAGTCTCCTTTGGTGTGAATTTTGCATGTTTGATTAACAATTTTGTGAGTGTAATTGTTCTATCTCTTGGGTTCAATTTCCACATGGTATCAAAGACTTCGTAGATATATTTATCTCCTTCCATATTTCTATTGCAGGTTTGACATATTGAATGGGAGCGCATTCTACTGACTGGAGGGCACAATTTCTGAGCTATGGACCAATCTCAGAAGATCATCTTGACTCCATTCAATTTATTTGAGTGGAAAGCTGAGATGGAGATATTGTTAAGAGATAAAGGTCTCTACAAGGTGACTATGGAAATTAAGGCAGAGCCCAATTGTTATAGCGGATTTCACCACACTAGGTGAATCACACATTGTATGGCCTTCTCCTATCCCGCTGCAGACTCATTATTCCCTATGGACCATTTATTGTCTTTTGATGTATCATTGACCATCCCTAAAAACATTAGAAAAATGATATACACGGCCTTTTCCCCGATAACCACGTACATACGTGGATATTCCCTATATAGTCGCGTACATCGGGATGTGTGCATAATCCAAAACTGTTGGACCGTTCCTTGCCTTGAATCCGACTCATATGATTCCTGGCCTTCCATATGCCTTGAGATCG
>LPNX010019187.1:0-121498 GCA_001517045.1 Pseudotsuga menziesii | reverse complement strand
AATAGTACGTTTAAGTATAGTTTTCAAAGTTTTGTTTACAGCCTCAACCTGACCATTTGCTTGCGGATAATAAGGAGAAGAGTGTTCTTGTCGAAATCCGATCATGGTGGTCAGCTCTGTCATCATGTGATTTTGGAAATGACTGCCATGGTCAGTGACAATCACCTTGGGAATACCAAACCTAGCAATAATCTGATTAAATACGAAGTAAGCTGCCGTTTCCCCATTGTCTTTAAAAGTAGGCATTGCCTCTGCCCATTTTGTGAAATAGTCGACAGCGAAAATGATGTATTTGTGCCCCCCAGCTGAGGCTGGGTTGCATGTCATATAATCGATCCCCCACTTCATGAAGGGGCCTACCGAGATGACGAGAAACAAGGGAGCAGGATGCGACCGCATTTTTCTGGTGTAAAGCTGACATGGATGACAGCATTTCACAGCGTCCACACAATCTTTAAAGATGGTGGGCCAGAAATACCCGGCACGTAATATCTTCTGGGCCGTTGCTAACCCAGATAAATGACCCCCACACGCTCCGCTATGGGAATCATTTAGGACAATCTCCGCTTCCTCATGAGTAAGGCAGCGGCACAAGACAGAATCTACCCCTCTTCGATATAATGTATCTCCGATTATGAGGTAGTTTTTAGCATGAAGACGTAGATTGTGTTGGTATTCCCTAGAGTAAGCGGTAGGATACTTCAAAGTTTGGAGATATATAAGAATATCTCCGTACCAAGGATCAGAGGTTGATATAAGGAAGATGTGCTCATCTGGGAATGAGTCATCTTGAATCACCACATCTTCTTCTGTAGGGAATTCTGCTATAAGCTCCACAAAAACTAAGGACTTTTTGGATTTAGCGGATTGGAAAACCAAGTCAAACTCTTGAAGAATGACTATCCACTTGTTGAATTTTCCCCCAACAATGCGTCGGGATAAAACATATTGGAAAGGGTTTACATCCACCACTACAGTAGTGGTCCTCAGTAAGATGTAGTGCCGTAACCTCTGTACAACATAAATAGCCGCTAAGGCTAACTTCTCGACGTGGGAGTACTTAAGCTCAGGCCCAACCAGAGCGCGGCTAAGATAATAGACAACATGCTCAATGAGCTTGTCATCCTCCTGAACTAGCACTACCCCAATGGTAGACTCCGACGCAGCCAGATATAATAAAAATCCCTAGAGTAATCTGGCGGGCGTAATAAAGGAGCCGACAACAAGGCTTTCTTTAATGCCTTGAATGCGAGTTGTGCAGTTTCATCCCATACAAATGGGGTGTCCTGTTTAAGCAGGCGCATGAAACCTTTTGTGATCTTGTCATAATTAACTATAAAACGTCGAAGGAAGTTAGACTTCCCTTGTAGACTCTGAAGTTGCCTAAGTGAACGAGGAGGAGGCAAATTTACAATGGCCTCGACTTTTAACGGATCCACCTGTATGCCCCTACTAGAGACAATGAATCCAAGCAATCTACCTGATTCGACGCAGAAAACACACTTGTGGGGATTCAAGTGAATTTTATAGTATCTGCATCTCTCAAAAATTAGCCGTAAATGATCTGGATGCTGAATCCTCTTGCGAGAATGAGCAGGCAAATCATCAAGATAGGGCTCGACAATGGCTTTTATGTCGTGAAAAGCAAAGTTCATGGCTCGTTGAAAGGTTGCCCCTGCATTTTTCAATCCAAAGGGCATTTTTCTATAAGCGAATGTACCCCAAGGACAAATAAAAGCCGTTTTATGCTGGTCTTCCGGTTTGATTTGGATTTGATTGTAGCCGGAGAAACCATCCATACACGAGAATACCTCACTACCCGCACATGCGTCTATGATTTGATCAATAAACGGTGTAGGGTAGTTGTCCTTGGGACAGGCTTTGTTAAGGTCTCGGAAGTCCATACAAACGCGAATAGTCCCTTGCTTTTTATCAACGGGGACTGGGTTGGATACCCACTCAGTCAAAGAAACGGGATATATAAAGCCCGCTTTCAACAACTTTTCTACCTCTGCCTTCACAGCCGCTGCTTTACGTGGGTTCACGGGGCGTAATTTTTGCCGAACCGGCTTAGCATCAGGATAGGTTGGGATCTCATGTTGAACAATAGATGGATCAATGCCTGGCATCTCCTCATATGACCAGGCAAAGATATCGCGAAATTCCTTGAAAAGGGCAGTATAAATAGCAATCTCCTCCGGAGAGCAGTTTGCACCTATATAGATATTTTCCACGACATCTGGCTTTACAGAGATGTTGATCGGTATAGTAGCATAAATGTTTGCCATATTCCCCTCGGCAAACACTCCTTCCCTAGGTAAAGGGTTGACGGGTGTATCAACATCATCCGACAGTCTCACATGGAACTCTTGGTTTTCTATCTTGCTTAGCTCTGGAAGGAAATAAGATCGGTGATGAAGATCCTCACATATCTTATCATGTGAACACATAGCTTCCAGAATAGCTTCATCTGAAGGTAAGACAGTGTCTAAGCAATCTATGGAATGTAAAGAGTTTTTTTCCCAAGCAGGCATATAAACTTCTTCCAGATCATCCGAGACTGTAAGAGGATCTGGAATGGGATCTACAGTGGTTTGGGTAATAGCTTGATACACCACTTCCACTGCAGACAAGGGCACTTCCGGTTCTTGAGGGGTTGGGAGGACCCAAGGATCAGTCCTATCGACCACCGAATCAATGGACTTCCCTACAGTAGTAGAACCGAGATAAAGGACTGGAGCTGGAATATCGAATGTGCCCATCAATGATGCGTACAATCCAGTCCCCAAGCTCTGTGCAGCAGGTTTGGCCTGATCAACCAATGGCACAGTGGAATCTTTAGACTCTAAGCGGCCTTTACAAGTAAAATCAAGTTGGTCAACAGTGACCAGCTTGCCCTCATGTGGAAATACCACGACACGAAAGACAACAGATGCAACAGCAGACATTGCATAAGTCCAATTCCTACCCAGAAGCAAATTGTAGTCCAATGGAGCATCAATCACTTCGACTTCAACAGAGACTGCTTTGCCAGCCAGCTTAATCTCGAAAGCTGGTAGGATACCATGTGGACGGAAAGACCTTCCATCAAAAGCAGTAAGTAAAATGGTTGATGGGACCAGCTCTGGGGATCCGAGAGCTTTCCAACAAGCCAGGGACATAACACAAGTAGAGGCTCCCTCATCAACAACCGCTCGTCCAATGGTCTTACCACCATGGACAACATCTATCGATAAAGCTACATGATAAGGGAGGCGAATTTTAACATCAGAGAGGTTAAATTTCGCTAAGAGACTCGAAGAGTCCATGCTACCTAGAGATGCTAAGAGGTCATTCCACTGAGCGGGATAGCTCTGTAGCACCTCTAAAGCTAACATTGCATAAGGAGTCTGGGCCAAGTATTCAACCACTGAGTAGTTAGAAGCGGCTCGGGAATTTGGGTTATGCAAAGTCTTCTTAAAGACACCTTTGGGTATCTTTGGCATTATTTCCACAGGTTTCTCTATAGTGAGAGGGTTGGAAGATTCAGCTACAACTTTACCCTTCTCATCGGTCTCTTTCTCATAGTTCTTGTTCCTGGTTTGTAACAAAGTTGAGGATCTGACCATGTTGATATAATTAGGGTCAGGAGCAATTTGACTGCCCCCTGCTACGGTAGAAGCTAAAGCAGAATTCTGCCCTTGGGGAAATGGATCCTTCAGGACAGCCGGCGGTTGCGTTTGTAACAGCTTCTGAGCTTGTTCCATGAGGGGACAAAGATGAGTAAGATGGTCCCCTTGGCACAACTTACAAGGGAACTTGACTTTCTTCTTTTCCTTTTTCCCCCCATCAGCATTGTTTGCGGGCTTTGGCTTGTTTTGATTTTGGTTTCCCTCTCCCTTTTTACCTTTCTTCTTCTTCCCGCCGGGCTGTTGATTGCCCTTCGAAGAGGTTTGTGCAAAAACATTTTCACTTTGGGGGGAGGGGGCAGCCTTTGCTGCCTCCAATGTAGACTATTTGACAGACAATTGGTGAAGTTGTTTTGTCAAAGACTCTACAGTGGGAGAGTTTATGGACCTAACCACACCATCGGCATGGGGTCCAGGCTTGGGTTTCTCGGCCTCATGTGAAGGCCTTGGCGCCTCAGGGATGATTTCATATAAAATCCCAGACTGTGAATAAATCAAGTCCAACTGCTGGGCCCTGAGTATGGCTTCTTCCTCACTAGTCACTCCTGATGTGGAAACATCCTTAGATATATAGGGCAATAAATATTTAAGGAACCATTCTAATAGAAACTCAGGAGGGATGGTAGCTTTAATGAGGCTCTTTCGCCTCCTCCACTCTTGGATATGATCCGAGATGTGGGTTGCCTTGTTTCGTCTAAAGGTGGACAACAAGTCCGTTCCGAAGTCGTAACGGACTGGAAGCTGAAAGTGGCTAAGGAAAGCGGTAGCCAAGTCCCAGAAGCTGCTAAAAGCAGCAGAAGGCAGCTCAATGTACCATTTTGCTGCAGTGCCCGTCAAGGTCCTCTGGAACAGCCTCAGTCTCACTAAATATTCATTCAATGAGTTGGAAGAATAGCATAAGTGGAAGGTGGTGGCATGTGCCCCAGGATCTTCACCAGCCTTACCTTCGAACTTAGGGATGTCCGAGGGCAGTTTGGTGGGAATAGGTGGCCACAAGGGGTCATGCCTCATCGGATCGTTCATCAATTTTGATAAGTCTGGCAAATTCAAGGTTGCCAGAAAAGGAAGCTTTGGCCTAGCCGGTGTACTCGAGGTACTAGCTTGGGGATTAGAGGGGCTTGCCCCCGATCGCCCATAAGTATAGGTGGGGTTGCCCCCAGACACCGGTTGTGAAGTAGGTAGGTTGCTTTGGAATGGGTTCCATCCGTAAGCCACCGGATTTTGGGTAGGAGGTGCAGTGTAAGTGGTTCGGGCCGTCCCCATAGAAGTTGGGGTCTAAAAGACCGGAGCAGGTATCCCTCCATTAAACAAAGAGAAGGGAGAGCTCATGTATGGGACCGAAATAGGGGTTTGGTAGCTTTGCCCGTAAGAGGTGTTGCTGCCAAACTGCACTCCTACATATGAAGGAGGTGGACCTACGTAAGGACTGGATGGGGGTATGTGCCCCCCATTCCAAGGGAGTCCTTGGACAAAGGCTGAGGATCCCACCGGACCACTGTGAGTAGTGTAAGGGAAGGAAGAAGGAATTGTAGGCATACTAGGAATCCCAGTAGCCATGTCACCAGACATACTTCCAATGTTCGAGTAAACCGGTGGTTGGACCACCCGGCTTGCTGGAGTTAAGGGTGTGGAAGGTAAACTAGATCTAGGGGTACTAACCGGGGGAGGTAGTACCCCTTCAACCGGAAGGGTTGAGGTGAAAACAAATGAACTTTCTCCTTTAGAAGACATAGCTCTACTTACAGGTACACCTAGCACTAGTGAACTAAAAGGCCTAACCTGAACGCTCACTGGATCATTCAAATCAGTCAAGGGGGTGTTATAATTTCTTGCAAACTCGTCAGCTTGCAATTCTTCTACCTCGACTGTATCAAAGTCAAAGTGGTTAGCTATTAATTTCGGTTCACCAAGAACCTCACTTACTCCTACTGGTTCAAAAGAACCACCTGTGCTTAATCTCCGCCTTTGGGGTAAAGGTGGAGGTTCCAGTGGTGAGAGAGGATGAAGGTTTCGCAACCTTCTTGACCTTCTAACAAGTTGGTCCTCCAGAATTAAGACTTAAAAAATCACACCCTAAGGCCAACTAAACACAAGCAGATCCACAGAGTATACACTAAAAAAATCCTAAGTCTCAAGCAATCAAAACAGGCTATAAAGATATGCTTTCCCGAAGAAAGCTGATGAACAATTACTTGGTGTCCTTGAGGGGTTCTTAGGCACAAGCGGAGGAATCACCCAACCTCCCTCCTACACTTTCCACAAGGGTTACCTTCCAAGTCCGTTCAAGGTGAACCAGAAATAACCTTCTGGTTTACCTGGGTATGAGCTCTAAAAAGACAAGAGACTAAGGCTACCTTGACAATACCTACTGTCTGGGGGGACAGTCGCAAGCCGAACTCGTACGCATGGGCAGGGTAGCTGAGCCTAAAATTCTACCTAGACAGAATCCCCAGATGCGTAAAAGTCCCGGGTTATGTTTTGACAAGGATTCGGGGGGTTATCCCCTCTGTCCAAGCCTCCATGCGGCCTAGTGCTTAACTCCCATTTGAGAGGAGCTTCCCAGATATAGCAGTAGAACCAAGGATTTACCTAACGAATGGCCCACTACGTTTGAGTTTATAGTTTGTGGGAAGTTTACACTCCCTAGCCCACAAACCTGGCCTAAGCTAGTAGGTGGAAGGCCCTAAAAATAAAAACTTACTAATAGATTTTAAATTTAAGCGTTAATTTTAAGGGCTGTTCTTTACTCAAAGGAAGTGGAAGTGATGGACTGTATGATGTTTTGACTCAGCAGAAAATAAATGAAAGTAAAAGGTGCATTTAAAGCAAACTATCACTATAAAATAAACTTCTTTTCATTTTTTCAAATAAATATTGATGAACTATATGCAGCAAAAAGAGAAACTAGCCTATCTTTTTGTATTTTTATGAGATAATATTTCTTAAACTGAAACAAACACTACTCTAATGCAAAAATTACAATGCAAAAGATTAACTATGTTTTGTTTTTCACTTTAAAAAATGCTCAAAAAACTACTGCGCATGTATAAATGCAATGCTTGAGTAAACTTGACACTTATAGACTGTATAAAAAACACAAACTGAAACTAAACAGGCAAACAAAACCTAAAAACCAGTAAGAAAAGCAGGCTAGGACCTCAACTTGGGTGCAGACAATGACCGAGAGATCACTGCAGACTTTTAAACAGGCAAGTGCAAACCAATAACTGATAGACAACAGACTGGACAGACAGAGTCTAAGACCCTGATCACTGATCTAGACTCAGGCACTCAAACCACCAACCCAAACAGGCCAGAAAGTTTCAAGATGCATACAGTAAATAAAACAAGTAAAAAGAACCCAAGGGATTTGAAAAGCACTAAGATGTGATCACCTGATACACTCAGACAACTCTGCAACACTCTTAAAGAAAGTCTTAACAGAAAACATGACTTATAACAGGCCAAAGAACAAGCAAACTTTGACACAAAAATCACAGTTTTCAGGAGTATACGCGACTGTGTAGTAGTGCAGGTCGTGAATGATGCGCGACTGTATAGTGGAACAACCCACGTATGAGACTCAGTATTCGCGACTGTCCAGTGGGACAACCTGCGTATGGGTATAAAAATAATTCTCAAAAACAGAGAAAGACCCAAGACTTTCAAATGCTACAGTAAGTAAGAAAGCAGGACAAAAAATCACAAACAAAACTTCGAGCAATGACTGGTCAGGACACAGAAAAAGACCTAAAGCAGACTTGGCGTCCCCAGCGGAGTCGCCAGTTCTGTTGTACAGGATAATTCACCTAATAACCTAGGTCTGGGGGTTACCAACATACTCTAACACTTGTAGACAATTTGACTTTAAAAGCACAGAATAGGAAATAGGAAAGTAGCAGGAACTTACTTGTAAAATACGAAGGTTGATCCAAGCTAGCTTCTTCCTCTTCAATCCACTTCTAAAATCTCCAGGATAGTTTCTCCTTCACCTGTTAAAAAAGATTCTTCCAAATACCAGTATGATTCATATATAAAGATGCAGATTAAGCAAACCATATATTATAATGAAATGTAAACATTTACCAATCCACAACACATGGAACACAATATGGAAGAAGTAATCTGCTTTATTAACAATAATAGAAAGAGTTTAGGTTACAACCCAATGTCTAAACAAGGACTCCTCTGTCACCAAAGGACTCTGAGTTTCTCTGTTCCAAATATTTCTGTAGACAATCCACTAGCATAACTTTGCTCTCCAAGTATGACTATCAAACCCCCTCCCCAAGGCCTCTATTTATATAGGGGAAATGAGGCAGTTCTGGAAGGTTGGGGAGGTTACAACAGTTAATGGGATTAAGGTAAATGAGTAAACTAATCTCCCATTAACTCGTGTTTTTAAATATTAATTTTGAGGAAACCATGCGCGGGTTTGTAGTATAGCAACCCGCGTATGATACGCGACTCTATACAAGTGCAACCCGCGTATACATGTATGCGCAACCTGCTGAACATGATACTCGCGTATGATGCGCGAGATGTCAATAGATATAGTCGCGTATGCTACTCAAAATCTCAAAATGGAAAAGTAATCAGTTGGGCATATAGGCAATGTATTTCATCATCAACCAAGGTATAATGATACTAGGCAAACCTCAATCCATAAGTATCCTTTTGTGTGCCAACCTGAGGGATGTCAGCACTCGGACGGAGAGGTGCCAATCAGGTGTATAACACTCCTCCATCAGTCATATTTTAAATTCAGTCTTCTCTCATGTTGTAATTTTCTAGACTCTCTATAGAACAACAACTAGGGTTAGATCATATTAAAAATAACCAATAAACTATCAACTAAAAGAACTAATTAAATTACACAGAAACAAAATGATCTCTATTAAAATCCAACTCTACATCTTCCACTGATGGCAGATTTCATAATGTCGGCATGCTTATTATTTCACCCATCAAATCCATCATTTACAACTGTAGCATCAACACTATGCATAAAACATAAATTAAATACCACTTCTATGATGAATCTTAAATCATTACAAAGTATCGTAACTACTTTAAACCAACCACTAAGAATAAATTATATACATAGTATAAACCAAACCAGTAAACAACATATCCATTTAAAAAAACCTAGGATCGAATCCTGTCGGCATCATTTTCGAAACAAAAATATACACGTTGTATTAAAACACCAGTCCATGTGTTAGACATTCGAGTATCGAATCATGTAGGCTTATGAAATCAAAACCATAACGTTGTGTTAAAACACCAGTCCACACGTTAGATAGCACATGAACGAATCCTATAGGATTGATTTATTACAAACAAAGACCAAATCGAATGCATGCCCAGGAATTGAATAATGTAGGTATCAATGTTAAGCATATCAATGTATTAACACTATCAAGGGTTCACATTACAAGCTGCCCACGAAAGTTTCAACATTATCCATAGTTTATACCAAATATAAAATATGCTGGAAGAACCTAACATACAGAGAATTAACTCAACACTATATACACAAGCTGCATATTCACTAAGGTCTAAGTCACAACATCAAATCTCACAACTATAAACACCAACATAGCCATTTATTTAAATAAACATAACAACAAAATGTGCATGCTACGTAGTCACCCAATGGCCAAGCCAGGCTTATGGCCATGAGGAGAAACCCCAGCCCATATTAAAACATTGAATTACACCCAACGAATATCATTCCAAGAATAATATTTAAAACCCTACTGTCAATGCTAATACAATCACGGCCTTATTAAAACATAGACACCATATGTGTAGTAATATGCTAAGCTAATGGTCATAACAAGAAAATCCAGTCACGATAACATGCCATACATTCCACTAGCCTAATGCATAAACAATAAAATTAAACGCATGCATGAGTACATAGTGCCAAGGCAAGAAAAGGCACTATAATTCCAAGAATTTTGCATCATATAAGTCCAAACTCAGCACCATTCCATTAAAATACCAAACCATACAATTTATTTTACAAACCAAAATCTATTTAAAGAGTTAATTCTTCATTTGGACAGACATGATTCACCAACGTTTTCACATTCAAAACTTTCAGGAACAAGTCAGTTACAGTCGCATCTCTTGGATTCCCAACACCATACAAATGCCCAAACCAACTACCAAATTCTACAAACCAAAACTACACATAGATAAACCTTTCTAGGACAGAGTGCAATACTCTGTCACACACAAGAGTAGAGGTAAAGGCCACATTGTTTCACAAGGCTTACCCTTTAAAGGGTTTCGTAGACAGTCCAGAGAACCACCAACAATCCATGAAGTCCAAGCCACCCCTATCACCTGGAAAATCAAACACATAGCCATGAGAAGTATGTTGAAGCCTCAACCAAAGAAAACAACAAAATAGTGCTGCAAAACTAGGCTGAGAACATACCTTTTGACGTGGGGAAGCTGATACTCCATGTAGCATAAATTCCCAAGAGATAAAACCACATAGATCACCAGAAGTAGAGCCAAATGAACCACACAATCAACCAAGCCAGCATTTATGGCTCGTTTCCCACTCTTTCCAAGGAGCCACAAATGCGCCACCCTGGTTCCCACTATCAACACAAGTTTTACCCACATCTCCATAGTTGAAACCATAACCATTTTTCAATTGCACTAAACCCTCATCAAAACCCTTTTTGGTATCATTAAGCCATAATTTCATGGCATATGAAATATGCCATGAAAGGTTTACACATAACCCATAGTATTTCAAAACACTTGTCATAAAGTTTGCCATGACCTATGATTTGAGCCTTAAACCCCAGGGTTTACACATTACAAATTACATGTTATAAACTGAATAACAAAATGGATATAGTTGTATAACCATAAGCATAGCAATAACAACAACTGTAATGATTTCAACCCCACATTGTTAACTTTGCATAAACATAGGAAGTATGCACAGTTAGTTCAAGACTTTGGTCCTCTTATCTTCGATATGAATAGGATAGTGCATCATAGATATCATGCCATAGGATGTTACGTTTCATCGTCATAGATAGATTCCTGTAATGAAGTAAACCTGCACAAAAAGGGGAAGTTTTCATTAGTTCATAATGAACTAAGTAAACCTTGTAAAAGTAGGAGGAACCTTTTACCTCTCTGAGTGGTCCCTTAAGGGATACAAACCCGCCACTCCACCTCTTGATAGTTAAAGGAAAGTCATAACTTTTAATAAATAAAACCATCAACAAAGTACAAAACAGATAAACATGAAGTAAGACATAAATGAACCAGCATACACAAATGTATGTTAAATAGTAAACACTAGCAGAGTAATCACATAACCAGATCAAGTAATATAACAAATAGTGCATAATTACATTATCGTTGCATAGGAAAATACATAGAAAGAGAAAGATAGCTTACGACACTTAGACCTAGTAAACAATGACACACATATTCCGCAAAAAATAAATTAGTGTCCATGATAGGTAGTATTTGACTAGCCTACAATTAATGTCCATGATAGGTAGTATTTAAGTAGCCTAGGTAGTATTTAACTAGCCTACAATTTGGGGACATTACAAGTGGTATCAGAGCCCAAATTCAACACTAAGAGACCTAATGGGCGTGCCAAACATTCGTTGCAGAAAATAAAGTATGTTTTTGAAATTTTTTTAACTAACATAAAATTTCTTGTTGTTAAAATTTTACATTGCAGGATTCAAGGAATAGTTCAGATCATGAACATTGAAGAAGACATCAATCGACAAGAAAAATTGACTACCCCCACATGGGAAGAGGAATTGGTAGTTGAATTAAATTCTGATATACTGAAAACTATACAAAGTCTGCAAGCATACTTACAGAGTTTCAAGGATGATAATATGAATGAAAGAAAATAGCAGCAAGCAATTAATTAAGCTTTACTATGGAACATGATGGGAGGAAGCCCACATGGACACCCTACTCATTCAACCAACAAGTTCAAGAAAGAATTTTATCATAAACAAGGTGGCATCCCAAAAGAAAAAGGAAAAGAAGAATACACCCCTGAACCTCCAAAAAGGGATTATCACAGTCTTTCTAGTGATAATTCCCTTTCTCCTTGTAGAAAGAAATAGAGGAATGATGGCAATCTCCGGGGAGAGTTCAGAAAGATAAAAGCCCCAACCTATGAAGGAGAGATGAACACAGGGGAGAAAGATGAAGAATGGCTTCTTTCCGAGTACATAATTACTCTAGTGAGATGAAAGGTCATTTTTCCATCTATAATTTAAATGGAAAAGAATCTAGATGGTGGAGAGACCTAAAACATACCAAGAAAAAGGAGGTAAAAGAAATCCGATGGAGTAACTTTCGCAGAATTTTTCAAGAGAAATACATGTATAAAAGGTTTTTCGACAGGAAAGTGAAATAATTTCATGAGTTAAGGATGGGTTTCATGACCATGAATGCTTTTATCAATAGATTTTTGGATCTGTTACATTATGTGCCATACATAAAGGACGAGAAAGTGAAAATACAACATATTTTATGATGTCTTCCTCCCATCTTTCGGGAGAGGATTGAATTTGACATGCCTAAAGCATTGGACACCGCCCTACACAAAGCTAGGATCTTCTATGAGAATGGAATACTGATGCAAGAAAACATCAACAGAAGCAGAGACATGTCTAAGACCTCCTTGAAAAACCGTAAACTAGGTTTTAATCCATCGTCTTATAGAAAACATAACAACATTTTTCCAACCAATAAGAACTTCAACAAGACAGGTAGAAAGCCATATGTACCAACACCAAATGATAACGGACCGAAAGCAAATGGGGGAGCCAATGTTTCCTCACTGCAAATCAAATGCTCAAAATTCCAAGGGCCCCATTATGCGCGAGATTGTAAGAACAAGGCCAATGGAGTCTTGCACAATTGACATGAAGAGCCAATGGTAGAGGACATAAATGGAACATCGAAAATTTATGCAGCCTTGGATGTCCAACATGCAGACCATCAGGATACTATGGTTGATATAGAAGGTATGATTTCAAAAATTATATTTCAGTTTTTATTGATCCCAGTGCTTGCCGAAGTTATGTATCACCTCAAATTGTCGAAACATGTAAACTAGGAAGAGTTAAACATGAGAAACCCTGGCTGGTGCTATTAGCCACTGGTACGAAACGAAAGGTTTTTGAAATAGTTATATATTGTGAGGTAAACCTGAATGGGTTCCATGCTAGGATAAATATGAACATTCTACCCTTAGGATCATATGATATACTTATCTGCATGGACTTGTTGGAATAACACCATGTCATGCTCGATTTTTTACACAAGTCAATCTTGTGTACAGGTAGCCAAGGGAATCTGGTAAATATTCAAGGCATACCTAAGAAGGTTTCTGTAAGGAAAATATGTTCCTTACAATAAAATAAGTGCATTAGAAAAGGCTGCAAACCATTTGCAATGAACATCCAGGACATAGAAGCTTAAAGAGAACAACACATCGAGGACTTTCCAGTTCTCATAGAATTCACAGATGTATTTCCTGAGTAAATACCAGAATTACCACCAAAACAAGACTTATATTTTTCCATAGAACTTACACCAGGGTGAGTTTCGTCTTCAAAAGCCCCTTACCGCATGAGCGCACTAGAATTGGTGGAACTCAAGCTGTAGTTGCAGGAGTTGATTGAGAAAGGATATATCTGACCTAGTGTGTCCCCTTGGGGAGAACCAATACTTTTCATAAAGAAGAAGGATGGTATGATGCAGATGTGCATCGATTACCACCAACTTAACAAAATGACTATAAAGAATCGTTACCCACTCCCTAGGATCGATGACTTGCTTGATAAAGTAGAAGGATCCAAGATCTTTTCGAAGATCGACCCACGATACAGATACCACCGGGTACGGATTCGCGATGAGGATATTCATAAAACCTCCTTTCTTATGAGGCACAACCACTATGAGTTTGTAGTAATGCCATTCGGGTTTACCAATGCACCCATGAACTTTATGTGTATAATGAGAAAAATATTCAGTAAATACTTGGATAAATTTGTATTGGTCCTTATAAACGACATCCTAGTTTAGTCTAAGAGTAAAGAGGAATACGAGGAGAATCTCTGCATAGTGCTATAAGTGTTATGGGAGCACTAGCTCTACGTCAAGTTTAGTAAATGTGATTTTTACAAACCACAGATACAGTACCTCGACCACATTAGCTCCGAGAAGGGGATAGTCATTGACTAAGAAAAGATTAAATCCATAGAGGATTGGCCTACCCCTACTAGTGTCACAAACATTAGGCCCTTTTTGGGATTAGCTAGTTACTACTAAAAGTTCATTGAGAAATTTTTGAGGATAGCTTGCCCCATGACCGCTTTGCAAAAGAAGGAAAACAAGTTCTTATGCACAACCAAGTGTGAGGAAATTTTTCAGAAGCTTAAACAACTTATGACGACTGCATCACTATTATGAATTGTGGATCCTGATGGGGATTTCGTTGTTTGAACGGATGCAAGAAAGGAAGGGCTCGAAGGATTCCTCTTGCATAATGATTGCATGATCTATTATGAATTGCGTAATTTAAAGGAACACAAACAAAAATACCCCACCCATGATCTTTAGTTAGAAGCCATCATCCACGCCTTGAAGATGTGGAGGCACTACCTCATGGGGAAGAAATTTCTTCTAAAGACAGACAATATGAGTCTTAAGTATTTATTTGAGCAATAAGATCTAAATTCCAGGCAGGCCAGATGGTTGGCTTTCCTTAGCGAGTACCATTTCGAGTTAAAGCATATAAAGGGCAAGGAGAATAAAATTGTTGATGCTTTAAGCCGATGAGTTCATATGTTATATGAGGTGACTTTGAGTCAAACCGATTTGGATTTACACGAGAGGATTAGAACGGCCAAAGGAGTTGACCCTTTCTATGTTGAAATCCTCAAGAAGGTCTAGGAGGATAGGTTGTTTCAACAACAAAAATAGTACAAGGAAGACGAAACTAGACTTTTATGGTCCAAAGAAAGGTTGTATGTTCCAGGAGGAGGGGACATCAGGTCCAACATCCTCATGAAATTTCGTCGAACACCCTCCTCGAGGCATCCGAGATATCTAAAGATGCTATCCAAAGTAAAGAAACACTTTTTATGGCCTAATTTAAAGGCTGACAAAGCGTTGTTTATCACGAAATGTCAGTAATGTCAGCTGGTCAAAGCTAAGCACCAACATCCTTTGGGATTGCTGCAACCATTACCCATTTCAGAATGGAAGTGGGAGGTCATTAGTATGGATTTTATTATTGGTCTACCAAAGAGTAATAAGCAAAATGATGCTATATTTGTAGTAGTTGACAAGTTGTCAAAAGCAACACACTTCATTCTAGTGAAGTCAACCTACAAGGAAGTTCACATTGCCGACATATTCTTAAAGGAGATATTCAGATTGCACGGGATACGCAAGGAAATAATCTCAGATTGTGATACAAAGTTTACTGGGAACTTTTGGAGATCCTTATTCTCCATATTAGAGACGCAGTTAAAATTTGGTACTGCTTACCACCCGCAGATAGATGGGAAGACAGGACGGGTAAACAATATTTTAGAGGACATGCTAAGGATGTATGTCATGAAAAACCCCACCGAGTGGGAATATTACTTGCATCTTGCAAAGTTTTCATATAACAACGGATACCAAACCTCCGTCAAGATGAGTCCCTTCAAGGAACTATATGGACGGAAGTGTAAAGCACCGGTTACTTGGGATAGCCCGGTGGAACGGCTCATGTTTGGGCCCAACTTATTAAAGGACTTGTAACGATTGGTTACCGAGGTCCGACAAAACCTTAAATAAGCACAAGACCTCCATAAGAGTTGCAGATAAGAAATTAAAATATAAAGATTATCATATAGGCGACCATGTTTACTTAAAAGTAAGAGCAAAGAGAAGCTCATTAAGCTTGGGGAGGTGCGGAAAGTTGGCACCAAGATTTTGTGGACCCTTTGAGATACTGGCCAAGAGAGGGCTAGTGGTATATGAACTAGATTTACCTACTCACATAAGAGTTCATAATGTTTTCCACGCATCCTTATTAAATAAATATGTATATGATACTAAACATGTGATTTATTGGTCGTTGTTACAGGTGGAACCTGAAGGGGAGTTTGTACATGAACCCCTTCAAATAGTAGATAAGATAAAGGTGCAACTCAAGAAGTGCACCATAGTACAGTTGAAAGTGCAATGGAAGCACTTCATGGTCGATGAGGCTACTTGGGAGAATGAAGCCACCATGAGAGAGGCTTACCTTGCCTTGTTTCATGATTTCATTCCTAGTCCCTAGAACACCAAGGATGGTGTTGTTCTAAGCGGGGAGGGATGTAATATCCCGAATTTTTGACCTAACACTTATGGGAATAAGTCCCATTTTATGTGATGTTGGTTTGATGTTTTATTGTGTATATTGGGCATAAGACCCCACTACACATGAGAATGATATATTTGTGTTAAGTGTGAGCTCTGAGGCACATGAGAATTTGATGTTTGTGTTGAGCGAGAAGCTTTGGAGCACATGGGTATTTGATGTTTGTGTTGAGCAAGAAGCTATAGAGAACATGAGTATTTATATTTGTGTTGAGTGAGAAGATATGGAACGCATGAGTTTTGAAAGATTTATGTTGAGCATGAAGCTTTGAATCACATGAAAAGATAAGAATTGGAAGTGTTGGGAATAAGCCCTGGAGCCTTCCAAGTTGATGTTGAGCATAAGTTCTGGAACATCCGATCCTTGGCCATTGTATCCCTTGGTGTATCCTACAAATACATCCTAGCATTAGTGTTGAGCGAGGAAGCTCTGGAATTGCACTAAGTTGTAACTCCCCGTTCTTAATGTTGAGTATGGGATCTGAATAAACGCTTGGAGTTACTGAAAAATTAATATGTTGAGTGAAAACGACTGTGATAAAACATTGATCTCATCTTACTTATTTTTAAGTGATTAAATGAGATTTTGAATTTCTGTATCTCATTAAGTACTAAAGAACTACCTTATTACACGAGGTAATCCAACATGTAAGGAGGTTTAGAGTTGCCTAACCTAATGGACCTAACCCCTACCTGAAAGCCTTAATAAATAAGTGACTATAAGCTAAAAATAAAAGTGTCATGTGATTAGGGATCATGCTAAATGATACCTAAAGTGAAAATGTTAACAATGGTATATATAAATATATAGTTTATATATAATGTGTATAAAAGAGTAAGCATAAGTAATAATACTAGTAACTATGAATACTAATGAAATGATCTATATATTTTTATTTATTAATAATATTAATTAAATATTAAATACCTAAAAAAGTCAAAGTAGGAACTAGTCAAATAGTTCCTAAGTTAAATTAAATAAATATTAAATTTACTTAAATTAAGTAAAAAGGGTTATTTCAAGAAAATAAATGATTCTTGATTTAACTGCCCCTTTTCCTAAAGTCTATCTATAAAGACCCAAGCCAAAGAGAGGCTAGGGGATATTTTTGATTATTCTATAATTCTACCTAATTATTCTCAAGAGAGTTCTTGGAGAGCATTTTTCGCAAGAGGAAAAGAAAACTGGTACATAACCTATTATCGCAGATAGGGAAGCCTCACCTTAGGATCTCTAAGCTACTTGCATGTTGGAACTAGCTCGGGGGGATCCAGATTGAAACCAGGAACGGTTCCAGGTCATGGTTGGGTGGAACGTGGTAGTTCCCAAGTTATCCGGTTAACTGAACAAAGGTCAGAAATGTCTATGTCCTTGTCATTGCTATGAGTTTGAGTGTGCAGGATTTCCATCCATTAAAATAGCTTCAAATTGCAGTTATGATGTTTCTTGATCTTCCTTATATTTTATACAGGTTTTCTTATTAAATGAATGGATTAAAATCTGGAATGGTAAATAGTATCTTCCTGTTGTAGGTAGGTTATTTTGTTTACATAAACTTAAAAGGAACCTAGTATTATTTTAGTTTACATGTTCATACAAACCCTAGATATACAGATTTTTTTAGAGGAGTATTTTGTTTACTTAAACATGGTGGCCTAGTTAGGAGAATATAGAGTACATTTCTTACTATTGATATTAGACTATCATATATGTTTTTTTATCAGTTTTCAAGACTATAGGAAAATATATGGTCTCTATTATTTCTGCATTTCTCTTCCATCAATCATATTTTAAATTCAGACTTCTCTCATGTTGTAATTTTCTAGACTATGTGTAGAATATCAACTAGGGTTAGATCATATTAAAAATAACCAATAAACTATTAATCAAAAGAACTAATTAAAATACACAAAAACAAAATTATCTCTATTAAAATCCAACTCTACATATTCCACTGTTGGCAAATTTTATATTGCCGGCATGATTATTATTTCACCCATCAGATCCATTATTTACAACTGTAGCATAAACACTGTGCATAAAACATAAATTAAATACCACTTCTATGTTGAATCTTAAACCATTACAAAGTTTTGCAACTACTTTAAATGAACCACTAAGAATCAATTATATACATAGTATAAACCAAACCAGTAAACAACATTTCCATTTAAACAAACCCAGAATCAAATCTTGTCGGCATCATTGCCAAAACAAAAATATACACGCTGTATTAAAACACCAGTCCATGTGTTAGACAACCAAGGATCAAATCATGTAGGATTATGAAATCAAAACAATAACGCCGTGTTAAAACACCATTCCACGCGTTAGACAACCCAGGATCGAATCCTGCAGGCTTTATTTATTACAAACAAAAACCAAATCAAATGCATGCCCATGAATCGAATCCTATAGGTATCAATTTTAATCATATCAATGTATTAACACTATCAAGGGTTCACATTACAGGCTTCCCATGAAAGTTTCAACATAATCCACAGTTTATACCAAATATGAAATACGCTAGCAGCACCTAACATACAAAGAATTAATTCAACACTATATACACCTGTCACGTATTCACTAAGGGCTAAGTCACAGCATCAAAGATCATGACTATAAACCCCAACACAACCACTTGTTTAAATAAACATAAAAACAAAATGTGTATGTTGCATATTCACCCAATGACCAAGCCAGGATCATGGCCATGAGGTGAAACCTTAGGTCATATTAAAATATAGAATTACACCCAACGAATATCATGCCAAGAATAATATTTAAAACCCTACTTTCAATGCTAATACATTCATGGCCTTATTAAAACATAGACACCATATGCACAGTAATATGCCAAGCTAATGGTCGTAACAAGGAAACCTAGTCACGATAACAGACCATACATTCCACCAACCTAATGCATAAACAATAAAATTAAATGAAGGCACAAGTACATAGTTCCATTGCAAGAAATGGAATTTTATTGCCAAGAATTTCGCATCATATAATCCCAAACGCAACATCATTCCATTAAAATACCAAACCATACGATTTATTTTACAAACCAAAATCTATTTACAGAGTCAAGTATTCATTTGGACAGACGTAATTCACCAACATTTTCACATTTGAAACATCCAGTAACAAGTCACTTACAGTCGAATCTTTCGGATGCTCAACACCATACAAAGGCTCAACTCAACTACCAAAGTCTACAAACCAAAACTAAACAGAGATAAACCCTTATGGAATAGAGTGCATTACTCAGTTACACACAAGCGAAGAGGTAAAGGCCATGCTATTTCACAAGGCTTACCTGTTAAAGGGTTGCGTAGACATCCCAAAGAGCCACCAACAAGCCACGAATTCCAAGCCACCCCTGTCACCTGCAGAATAGAACACAGAGCCATGAGAAGTATGTTGAAAGCTCAACTGAAGAAAACAATAAAACAATGCCGCAAAACCAGGCTGAGAACATACCTTTCAATGTGGGGAAGCTAATACTCCACGCAACATAATTGCATGAGAGCCAAAACCACACAGACCACCAAAATCTAAGCCAAATGAACCACACAATCGACCAAGCTAGGGTTTTTGGCTCCTTTCCCACTCTTTCTAAGGAGCCATAAATGTATCTAGTAAACAATGACAGAAATATTCCATAGAAGATAAATCAATGTCCATGATAGGTAGTATTTAACTAGCACACAATTATGATTTTTTTTTGAATTTTGGGGACATTACATTGAAGGTTCTAGTTTCATCCTTTTATCCTTGTGCACGTGAATGTATACTGGGAAGCCAAATATACAATTTGGTGGCCCACTTCTGGCTTCACTCCTGTGAAGGCTTCTTCTAGAGTCATGTCCTTGAAGATTTTATAAGGACATATGTTTTGTACATAAATAGTTGTTCTGGATGTTTCTACCCATAAGAACATTGGTAGACTCTATTCATGTATCATGGCTTTGGATTCCTCCACATTTTTTTGGTTCTTCCTTTCCACAACCCCATTTTGTTAAGGGTTGTAGGGAACTGTGATATCCCTCTTAATTCTTGCATCCTTGCAAAAATTATTGAATTTTGTAGAGTATATTCTCCACCATTTTCCGATTTCATGATCTTAATTGTTCTTCTTGACAGATTCTCGATTTGTGCTTTGAATTTGTTGAATTTGTTGAGTACTTCCTCAGATTCCTTAGTATTGATAAAGTATATCCATGTATTTCATGAGTGATCATCAATAAATGTTACATAGTAGTTGTAACCATCCAATGAAGTAACTGTCATGGGTACACACAATTCAGAGTGGATTAGATCCAATATTCCCTTGGATCTACTTTTAATTTTTGAAAAGGAACCCTTGGTATTCTTACCAAGTGCACATCCTATACATTCACCATCATGGTCTACATGAAGCATTGGTAGACCTATCACCATGTTTCTTAATGCGGGGAGAGCTTGATAGTTTAGATGATCTAGTGTTATGTTCCATATCTCATTGATGTTAATGGAATCATGGAATAAAGCTTGATCTGGTAGAGTGCTCAGACGATACAAGCTTTCCTCCCTTACACCAATCACTTTTGTTTTGTTCATGCTAGAGTCCTTGTCCCATGTTAACACCTTTCAATCTACAAATGTCACTTTGTATCCCTTGTCTTCTAAGGAATAGATGGAGCCAAGGTTTATTTTCATACCATGAACATAAAGCACATTGTAAGATGTAATAAGTTATTGGATTCCAACTGAAGAGAGGTAGATCGAAACCCTTTCATAGTGTAGTTGGCATCATCTCCAAGTACAACACAGAGATGGGATTCTTTCTCAACAAATTCTGAAAGGTTCTATTTATAACCAGTCATATGCTTAGAAGCACCACTATATATAAGCCATGTATCACTATCTTATGATTATGACCATATTCCACATCAGTTGTTGAAAATTCATGCTTCCTCTTGCTTGAACTAAAACACTATCTTGCATAGTGACCATATTTCTTACACTTGTAGCATTGTATGTGTGATAGATCCTTCTTCTTTTCCCTCAGATATGGAGAAGAAACTGGCCTCATAGCTTGGTTCTTATGTTTATGAAGCTTCTTTCCTTTTCCCTTTCCTTTCTTGGCATGAGTAATGAAGTATTGATTCTCCTCAACTTGAGGACCATGGAGTATTTGCCTTATTGCAATTGTGGTCTCTTCCTAAATATAGTCTTCCTATACTTGTAAAATTTGGGCAGATTGGTTCGACCAGTTATGGTTTGGATGAAGGACTCCCAATATGGAGAAAGACCATTTATAGTGGTCATGAGAAGCTCCTTTTCTTCAATGGTATCTCCACTAGACCTTATCTTGTGTCGGACTTTAGTGATCCTCATGAAATATGAGGCAATTGATTCAGACTTAATCATATTCGTATTTGATAGTTGGTTCCTCAATGTGAGGGTCACATTGATGCTACCATGTTCAAATAAATTCTTCAAGGTTTTGAACATCTTCCTAGTGTCTTCTTTTATGATATTTTCTGAACCAAGTGATCTTTGATTGAGTCCACCAGAATGCTTCTTTCTTTCGCATCACACTTCCTCCACTGAGACTCATCTCATTCTGCTTCTGGTTTTGGAACTTTCTCATTGAGAAAATTCAAGAGATCATTTTCTTCTAGGATGAGAAGAAGAAACATTGTACGACCTCATCAACAAAGAAAGTGGGGGCCTTCAGCCATAATTTTCACCACCACAATCAATAAGACAATCGAACCTAATGCATCACTTTTCAGGTAATAAAGGTACCTAACCACCCTTCATTATCATTTGATAATTATATTGAGACTAATCATGACTTCCCAAGCCATTTGTCTAACACGGGGTCATGCATAGATTTGGTTGGGGGGGGGGAGTTAGAGGTACCTTTAAATATAGCCAAACACTCCTGAAATAATAGAATGACCTCAGGAAACTTACCAAATTCGGCCTGTAATTAATGCTACCATTCAGGAGCCATTAGCCAAATCATTACCTGAAAAAACCAATGCACCACCATATGATGCCATGATAACTTACCTTCTGATGGTCCAGGTGCATTTTTTTTCTTTTTCATGGAATCAATAAAAAGACTTGAGTGCTCAATAGAGTTACATAGAACTTAAGGGGAAACAAAAAACTAAGTACAATGGGGAGAGCAATCTGAAGTGAAATCGACAGTTTAGACATGGTCTAAAGGTACAAAGAGGTGAAAACGATCTTCCAACAGACAGGATGCATGACTCTATTTTGATAAACTAAATGAAGGAGGTGTTGCGATTGCAATGGAGTTCACTTGAACATATGAAAATGCAGCTGGATAAGTAAGAGGATTAAAATTTTAGGTGAATGAGTTTACAATTGCAAAGGTTTCCTGGTTACCACTAGTGGGAAAAAAATTGTTTGAAAGGGGAGTACCGATGAATCCACTTAGAGAAGAATTATTCGAACCTGGTGAGGTAGTACAAGGGACAGAGAAACAGACACGACGAGCTTCATTACTAGCTCCATGGGATGAAGTGGCCTTCTACGTGCTTAAATTGATCACCTGTGAAGGTCGGTTCAATTTGGTATTGATTTATTATTTTAAAATTATGATTCATTTGAGACATAAAAAGCATATCAACATGCCATATTATATGTGGAAATACCTAGACTTGATGTGTAGAGTAGTTAAGAGAAGTAACAATCTATACACCAGTCTGGAATACCATGGGATGATTAGGTTTTTGGTAGAAGATGGATTGCAAAAGAAAAAATAGACCTAGGAATTATTCATTGGAATATCTACAAGCTCTAGAATGGAGTCGAGGAAGACAAGGAACATATCAGAAAATACCCTTGAAACCCGAAGAAAGATAACAACTCATAAGGAAAGAAGGACGATTTTGCGGGATGGAACCCGAAGAAGCTCAAGAGACCTTGAACTAGGTCGAGATCAGTAAATAAAAAATAAAGAGTTCTCATTCAAAATGATGAAACTAATAAAAGACCACAAGAGTTGATCACACCAAGGAGCAGCAGGAAGAGTGGGAAAAAGGAAGTCGAGCTGCAGGACCAATGGAGACAACAGAAGAGGATGGAGTAGTGGATAGATACATTAAAAAGGACATGAGGCATGAGGCAAAATAAATTTGATCACCTTATCCTGAGCAAATATCGAAGGACATACTCTGAGCTAAGGAAGACTTACTATACATTAATGAAAAATTATTAGAAGCAAACTAAGGAACTGACTATCTTGAAAGTGAAATTACAAACTAGGACACAAGATGGATACCCTATTGGAATTTGCGGGACTACCCAATCGAGTAGAACAAAGAAGCTAGAGATACATTTGGTGAAGGAACAACATACATTAGTAGGTGGGGATAAAATATAGAACTAGATGAGGATCTGAAGAAGAAAAAATAGAAAATTTGGAAATTTATGAAGATACCCCATCAGATGATGCCCAAATAAAGAAATTGGAGGATATGGTAACCCAGCTGCAAGCAACGAAATATGAATTGGAGGAACAACTAAAACTTACTGGGACCATAAAAAGGGGGAGGTGCAAGAAACAATGACTGAGAAACTCCAAAAACATGACTATGTCCTTACTACAAGGAGGCTTAGTCAGGAAGTTGAAAAATTAAAGTTTGAAAAAGAGTATATGAACTATTTATCCCACTCTATGAGAAATTTAAGATCCCCTTCGAATATTTATTCCTTGTTCTTAAAGGAGAAACTCATATCTTTTAGGTCGTCGACAGTAACAATGGGGTTCAATGATGAAATTGAGACAGAGGACCAGTTTATTGCTTCCTTTACCAGAAGTGACAGTGAAGAACATGAGTTTCTATTTGAATTATATATGCATAATCTGATTATAGTAGATTACAAGCATTGGGATCCAAATCCTCATGTAGGGAAGTTACAATTGAGGAATTCATGTCCATCATGAGAAATCAATTGAGATGGAATGATGTTGCAACTTTTGTATAAAATATTGATTGGGAAGACGCTCTCTAGGTAATAGGTTCTCACTCACCTAAAATGTTGTTGACAACTAGGAATCAAGTTATGGAAGATCAGGCATTTGTTACACTTACGGAAATGACTCAGATTAAAATTGTTCATGAATGCATAAATTGGATCCTCTTCCATAGATTGGAATCCTTACTCCATCTATGAAGAAGGGTTAATGCCATGAGTCCCAAGACGAAAAGGAAGGATCCCTTCTCTATCAGAATGTTTGAGAGGGCCCTGAATAGAGTACATACTTATTTTAATTGTTTGGATGTGCATAAAAATAAATGGACTGGTGTTTGATTCCATTTTCCTATACTTTGGTGTCATGTGATGGATGGAGAGGATAATGAATTCGAGAAAATTGTTACTCAACAGAGAGGTTTTTATACTGTGGATGAAGGGGGGTATTTGTTCGCATAAGTGCAGTGATGAATGCTTTGGTAGTTCCCCAAGTACACCTGTTAGTGGAGCACAGTCCTACTTTGCACGAGGACATGTAAACCTTTTGGTTGGGGGGCGATGAAGGGTTGTGTATATGGCACTTTTTTGTTCTCTTATTTTTTTCTCGTTCATGTACTTTTTCCCCTATACCACCAGTAGCGATTTTGGCCACATTTAGAAAAGTTTTGGATTTGGTGAGGGTTGATCATGTTTTCCTTGAATATTTGTCATTGCTAGTGATTTGGGTATGGTTATGTTGCTGTAATTTCCTACTAAAGCAGTGGTGCTCCAGGTTCATTGTTGTTAGAGTTTCAAGCTATGGAAGGAGGCACTAAAGACAATTACAGAACAAGAGTATCCATGGAGAGTTGAAAGGCTTGCATATAAGTCTCAATTTTATACACACCATGCATGAAAGGTTAGTTAAGACAAGAATCTCTAATGCATGGTTCAATGGAGGCTCCTGATAATTTAATGTGATCCTGTTGATCATTATACATCATCTTGGTAAAAATATGGAATGAATCTATGGTTTTGTAGCTAATCTGGAAATCAAGGGTTCTGTATACAACTCAACAATCATGAAACTCTTTAACTATTTACAATTTGTTGGGTCATCCAATTATTTCTCCTGATTGTTCCAAAATAATTTTAGTTTAAGAACCGTATCCATGCTTCACAATATTAGCTCTTGGATTGTCTCATGAAATCCCTTGAAAACTTAATAGATGGGCCTTATTTGGTAATCTGTGTAACTGTGTACTCTTTCATAATTTTCCCATGGGTGTTGATGTATGAAAACTTTGAATCTTCACCAGGGGAATATTAGCCATAAATTACACATAACTACTAAACCGTGATTTAATCAGACTCTATTTTTTAAATCTGCTATTTTATTATTTTGGATGTGTTGATCAATTTCATGTGAGTGAGTGGCTTGTCCATATCCTCCCTATGAAGGAAGGGCCCCCTTCGAGTGACATTTGTTGTTGTAGTTTAGGCTTTTCTTTTTGTATGTAGTTTAATATTTGATGTGTCAATCATAGAATGGTGTGAATTCTTAAAGCGTGAAATGATTGAGTAGTGAAACTGTTCTTTACAATTATTCTTGAAACACATAGGAGTGCATGTGTTTTGAATGTTGGAATGAAGAAGATAATCCTACGGTGAAGGGTTGCATTAGATATTCCTTAGGATTATGTTATTGGTTGATAATGATAGAAGCACATTGTTAAATCCTAATTAGTCCATTACGATTTATTTGATGTTAGTTACTAGTTTCGTAGGATTTACCTTTTGCAGAAATAATGAATCGTTTGAATTGGATTATGTCATTAAATTCCTTCCTGTAGTGTAGTGGGATAACTTGTTGTAATTGGTAGAACAATGCTCCTAGTTTGATTCGTTGAAAGGTTTTTCCTATAGAAGCTATTTAATTAAAAGATCGTTCACCAAAAATTGCATTTTTTATCTAGCTCTATCAATTCATTGAATTCCTTTGTATTGAAAGTCATCCAAATTATTGTGTCTGGCATAATTTTTGTCAAATGGCTGATAAGTATTTGTGGAACTAGGTTGATCATTTATGAACAACTTCCAGTTACATCCTTTAAGTTAATTAAAAGGTATTAGAAACGCTCGTCGAGGCCAAGTGAGAAAGGGCTCAGACCATTGGAGTTTATTTCTATTCCTCCTAGATTTGAAGATGAATCATTGTACAACGATTGAGCTAAGATGAAATGTATAAGGTCGACCGAGCCATAAGGAACTTCACCCTTAGTTGTAAACAACCATGTAATCTATTTACCATTTAATTGAAAGCCATAATTCTTGGCATACCTATGTATGTTGTTTGTTGTGTGCATTAATCTACAGTCGACCACCCAAGTCGTGATTGCATCATTTAGTATCAGATCTGCATGAATCTGAAAGGGCTTATGGTCGAGGCTGTCTACAACAGTTGGTATCAAAGAAGTAGCTTCCTGCATGAAGAATCTGGTTTCAATCGGAAGGAGAATGAAACTCTAGTTGCAGTTGGGTAGAGTTGTTGAGTGAAGTGGAATGTATGCTTTCTATTGGATAAGAGAATACTTCCATCTACGGTTGGAAGAGGAACACGGTTGTGATTGAGTGAAGAAACAACTCCATATTTGGTTGGGTAGAGATGTAAGAAACAAATAGATCCCACAGAAGGTGGGTTAGAGTTTTCCATAATCGTGATTGTAGGGAAGAGCATCATTAGGAGGTCAATAAAAGATAGAGATCCACAACTACAGCTATGGGTAAACTTACCGATAGTCGAAGTGAAGAACGAGAGACTTCGATAGGAATATTGAGTAGAGTAAGCCGATGATCAAGCTTAAGGTTTCAAGCATTGTCTAACTCTAGCCATGGATCATTTTGTAGAGTACCAGATGAAGAAAAGAAAAACCTAGTTGAAGACTAGAAGGGATGGAGGTAGGAGAGAGTCCTACAAGAAAGAAGCAAAGAAGATAGTAGTTCTAGTAGGCAAGCCGAAGAGAATGTTGAGGAGAAAAGGGAAGGACTCAACCAAGGGGTCTGGAAGAAGACTGCATGATGTAAAGGTGTATAAGTTCGAAGGTCGAGAGAGAAGACGAACTTGAAGAATATTTGTGACGCACTGAGGACGACAGTGCCGAAGCTGAAATTGTGGGAAATGATGAATGGGATTGAGAGGCCCACGGGTCGAGAGAATTTGATGAGGAACTCTATGTCAGAGAAGAGAATCCTCACATTCGAGGTACCAACAAGATCCATGAGAGAGTCAGACAAAGGCTTGAAATGATATGGAGAATACAAGTCGTCGAGTGCAAAGGAGATATTGCACAGGAAGAGAAAGTCGAGGGATGATTCCTATAATAATGATCAATGCTAGAAGATGTCCATGAGAGGATCCAATGGGAAGAGAAGATGAAATACAAAGAACTGGTCGAGTTGGTATCACTAGAGGCGAAAGGGGAGTCATGTGGAAAATCTGAGGAGAAGTCGTCGAAGGAGATTGCCAATGACGTAGAGGCAAATTCGTCCAAGGAGACTTCCAATAAAGTGGAGGAATAGTTAGATGAGTGCAGAGCTGACATAGCCATAGATAATTCTAGTGGAATGATTTCTAGATAAGTGAAGGAACAACTAGGCGAATATGGAGCCAACAAGATGGGGGAGTAGTCAGATGAAGAGACTACCAATGAGAGGATGATTCCAGTAAAAGAAATGGCCGACAAATTGTAGGTACATGATGACCTTCACCTGAACAAGTGTAGAGGTGAAATTCTCAATGGGAATATCGACAAAACTGAGGCATAGGAACACAAAGAATACAGCTGAGGAGATGACATCGATGAAGAATGTAGAATGACAAAGATTACGCGAGAATTCTCAACATAGGCAATGATTTCAATGAATGATTCGAAGGAGGACTTGCAAAAGAGTGCAGAGGTATGTTATCGCTCAAAATGACACATCTATTCCTGTGACCACTTCCCCATGATTCTGTCGCATGTCGACACTTCCATGACGACAGTTCATGAAAGTCATTGAAAGTCACTGAAAAAACACCTAACTTGGAGGACCCATATCTTGAGTTTTGTAACTTCGTTTGAGCTTATCTTTGCACCATTGGAAATATATTTCAGTTAGCTAAAAATTTCTAGAAGACACCAAAGTATGAAAATGCCTACAAATACCCTTAAAATGAGTTTTTGATGTGTACGCGACTTTCGTTAAGGAAACCTGCGTACGTACACGAGTTGCTATATATAATAGTCACGTATGCCTTAAACACGTGACTTTCTGCATTGCAACCCACGTATAACTCCTTATGTACGCGACTGTTGTCTCTGCAACCCACGTACACCTCCTGAAAATGTCAAAAAAATGAATTTTGAATTTTGGGTAGTTTGGGTAGTTATGCAATTGACTCCTTTAGTTGTAACTACTTTGTCTTCGACCCTAACTCTTCATTAAGAATATAAATAGAGGTAGGGAGGTCCATGAGAGGATACTTGAATCTTTGCATAATTATGCTGGAGGAATCGAGACTCTCTTTTCCCACACCTTTGCCCTAGCGATCATCCCATTGTGTCGCAGAGCTTGGAGGCTGAGTTCCCTGGAGAAGAGAAGCAGCAGAACTAGATCAAGGTTTCGTGAGGTGTCGAACTTGAAGGGAAGGTATACTTGTACTTGTTTTCAAGATTAATAAAGATGTGATGTCCTTCTTTTTCCCAAATCATTGTTAAATGTGTGATTGAATCTCTGTTTATGGTCATATGATGATGTTAGTCATATTATTATTTTATATTTCTTTGATTATCATTTCTTTATATGTGGTCATAATGGTTTGAGGAAGGTATAATTCGTTTTGCAGGTCTCTTGGAGAAAGAGGAGCAAGAGGAGCAAGAAGAGGATTGAAGGGCTACTTGGATCAACCTTCATTTGGCTAAGGTATGAACCATTCTAATCTCTGAATCTTGCTTGTATTTACTTGCAGAACCATTTGCATCCACCTTTCAACCCAGTACGTTGATGGCCTCTTAAACCCTAGCCATAGGACACTTTCCTTTACAACAGAATTGGTGACTCCGCTGGGGAGAGCCTTATCTGTTTGGGGTTTCTTTGTCTTTCTTTCAGCCTTTTGTAAAGTTTCAGGTCCTTCTTACAAGTTAGGAATAGCTTTTGAGTTTGTTGGAACACCTTTCCTGCTTTCCTAGGTTAGTTTTTTACCCTTTTTGTGCCTTTTGTTATCCATATGCGATTGTCAGGCTAAACAGTCATGTGTCTGTGTTGTATACACAACTTGCACTACCTGGAAACTGCATGTCATACACGACCTGCCTTAAGGAAACCCGCTTATGCACCTAAATTTGTGTTCTTTCATCATTTTTTTGGGTTTTGGGTGATTTGAGGGCTGTTTGTAGGGTCTTTAAGGGTCCTCTGCATGTGCATGACTCCTGAGAGTTTGTTTTATCTTTGTTTGAGAGGTTGTTTTATCTCTTTTAGGTGCTCTTTTTCTATCCTGTAAGTCTCTTTCAAGTCTTTGAACTTGTTTTTACTGCTTCCCCCCCCCCACCTCCTTCTTTGGCTTGACTTTGTTGGATAAGGTACTGAGCAACCTTTGTTTGTAGGGTTATATTGATACTTGGGACTTCTTGACCTTTGTTTATGTTAGTCTTATTGCTTAGTTTCTTCATTCCAAAGTTGTTGGCTTGTTTACCTTTGTGAGCCTTCCTTTCAAGAGAGGTTGATATCCAACTTTAGAGAAACCTAGGGTTTGTTTGTGGGGTGTAGAGTAGTTGTCTATTTGCTTTGCTTACATTACTTGCTTGCATTAGTTGATAGGTTGTTTTTATTTTGCATTTATAAAAGAAAAATAAATAAAAACACATGTTTGCTTTATATGCATGTAGATTAGTTTTTTAGTCTAGATTGCATGGCATATCATTGTTTTTGAAAATAAAAAATAAAAAGAATTTGTTCTCTTGTGGCTTTCAAGTTTCTATTTGAAACAGAAAAAGAGAATAGTTTTTTCCCTTTGCATTTCATTTTTTTCTTTGTTTAGTCATTTTGTTTCAACTTTGAGTCAAAACACCACATAAGTTTCATGCCATTTACCCTCTGACTAAAATTAGCCCTTAAAATAAGCGATATAATTTAAAAATTATTAGTAAGTTTTATTTTATAGGGTCATACACCAACTAGCTCAGGCTAGACTTGTGGGATAGGAAGTTTTAACTCTCCACAAGTATAAAATTTCAGACGCAGTTGGCCAATCACTAGGTAAACCCTTTTCTATGTTGATTGTATTTGGGAAGCTCCTCTCAAATGAGAGTTAAGCATGAGGCCGCGTGGAGACTTGGATTGAGGAGATAACCCTCCGATTCCTTGTCAAAGCGTAGACCAAGGTTTTTGCGCATCTGTGGATTCTGTCTTAGACAGGGTTTCGGGCTTTGCTACCTTGTCCATGCGTACGAACCAGGCTTACAACTGCCCCCCCAGATTGTCAATATAGTTAAGGTAGCCTTTAGTCTCTTTGACATCTAGGGTTCATACACAGGTACACCGGAAGGCTATTTCTAGTTGACCTTGGACGGGCTTGGAAGGTAACCCTGGTAGATAGTGTGGGAGGGAAGTGGGTGATTCCTCTGCTTGTGCCTAAGAACATCTACAGGGGCACCAAGTAACTGTCTATTAGCTTTCTTTTGGAAAGCATATCTTATACTTGATTGTCTATTTGGATTTAGGAGTTTTTTAGTGAGTGCTGTGTGGTTTGTCTGTACTTAGTGTGCCTTTAGGTGTGCACTTTGTAATTTTGGTTGCTTGTCAACCTCAGAATTTGTCTTCTTGTTTGAATATATGGATAACACCCCTTTGAACACCAAGCAAGAGATCCCCATGCTGGGAACTCCTTGTACTATTCCTCTCATGGGGAATGTTGATGTTCCCTTGATGGCCATCCTCAATCTTCCTAGATTCACCCTAGGGCTACCGGTGTGGTTGTTTTCCACTCCAAATGTCCTAAATGCTCATGATGCTTTTCAAGTAAGCTCCTTATATCAAGGGCATCAAAACACTGCTTCCCTTCACTTGTAGTTGATTCTCCTCCTCCTTCTGCCTCATGCGGTGAAAGTACTGATACCAGTAACCGACAGTCTAAAAGGAGCAAAAGAAGAAGGAATAGGAAGAAGGCACATAAGTAAGGGGGCACGTGTTCAACCTCTGCAGGTCAAGTTGAATCTCACCACCCAGCCTCTGTGGTTCTTGCTGGGGGCACCTATCCAACCTCTGCAGGTCATGTTGGATCTAAGCACTCAACCTTTGCAAGTGAAGTTGATCTTCACCATCCAACCTCTGTTGATCATGCTGGTGGGATCCTTCCAACCTTTCTAGTTCACGTTGGATCCAGTCACTCAACCTCTGTAGTTCATGCTGAGGGAACCCGTTCAACCTCTGATGTTCAAGTTGAACCTCCCCATCTAACCTCTACAAGTCATGTTGGATCCATCCACCCAGCCTCTGAAGTTCATGCTGGGGGCACACACTCAACTGCTGTAAAGCATGTTGATCCTAACCATTCAACCTCTATTGTTCATGTTAGTGGTGCCCATCCAACCTCTGTTTTTCATGGTGGTGGTGCCCATCCAACCTCTGCAGGTCATGTTGGACCTAGTCTCTTAGCCTCTGCAGGTCATGCTGGGGGCAGTCTCTTAGCCTCTGTGGTTCATGCTGAAGACAATCCATCAACCACTGCGAGTCATGTTGACACTGTTGAAAAGAATACCCATTCAAAACACAATCCCAAGTTTCCTTGTAAGCTTTGTGATGGAGACCACCTTACTTATAAATGCCCTTCTATCGTGGAGGTGCGAAGAGTTTGGTTTCATCGTCATCCCGTTTTTGAACATTCTGAAGCTTTTTAACAACCAACCTCTCTTAGTGAGGTTGGACCCAGTTACCCAGCCTCTGGTGGTCATGCTGGGGGAAAAATATCAACCTCTGTAGGTCATGTTGAGAGAAAACAGTCAGCCACTACTAGTCATGTTGACACCATTAAGAAAAATGGTCGTTCGAAGTGCAAACTTAAGTTCCCTTGTAAGCTATGTGAGGGAGAGTGAAGCGTCTGCTAGTCACATTTTCTTCATTTCCTGTTCAGAACTTACTGAACAAGGGGGCACTGAACTCGCTTCAGATCAACCCCCACCAAGCTCTTGGATTTCTTCCTTTGATTGGGATAGCCTGGTTGAGCCATGCCTTCCTTCTTATGCACCTTTCCAGATAAAGGTCAAAATTGAATCATGCACGATTGCTCATTGTATTGTTGATGAAGGAGCCTCAGTTAATATCTTGTCTGCTCGTGCTTGGCGAGGCATGGGATCTCCCAGCCTTGTGTCGACTGCTAGTTAGTTACTGGCATTTGATAGAAGAACTTGTATAGCCTTGGGAATTCTTGCTCAAACACCTGTTACTTTGGGTGGGAAGACCATCTTAGTTGAATTCATGGTGATAGAAGACCCCTTGGACTTCAATATGCTCCTTTGACATGATTATGTCTATGCCATGCAAGCTGTGGTGTCAACATTTTTGTGTGTGATGTACTTTAATCATGGCAAAGAAATTGTCACTATTGATCAATTGGATTTTCTTGATCCTTCTCTTGACCCAACTAGAGACCAGGTATTTCCTTTATCGATTCCCAGTGTTTCTATAGACACTACCCCGCCACAGGTGAACTATGTGGCCTCATGTCCTTTGCGTTCAATTGCTACCGAGAAGTAGCCTCTGTTTTCATGCTTACCTTCTAGGGACTTGGTCCCATCAGTTGATCAGGTGAGTCATCCTATACATACCATGGATCCTGCTCTCCACTCTGTTGATCCATTTGAAAGTTTAGACATGTGTCCTATCTCGGATGATCTCCTTCCTTTGGATGAAGTCTTCCTAGAGTCTTTGATATAGTCTGATCTTCTTTTGGATGTTCATTTAATTGTGACTAAGTCTAACCCTGATTTGCTTAGTAAGCTTGATTTTGCCATGGATCGATCTTCTTTTGTTGGTCTTGTTGAGTTTTTGGACTCTCCCTTCGAACAACAAGTCAGTGATCCTCATGAGTTTGATTTTTCTTATGAATTTTTCAACTCCTGTGATACTGAGTTTGTTCCTACAAACTCTATCTCCCTTGTTGATTTTTGCTCTCCTTCTGAGGTTGATCTTACTGATTATAAACCCTCGAGCTTTGGTTCTATAGAATATTCTTCGGTTGATTCTGCCTTGACTTTACCTTTTGTAGAAGATAACAAAGTCACATGTGTTTCTGCCAAAGTGACCTGCATCATATATTTTCTTCTGAATATGATTTTGATGTTGTTGTTTCTTGGAGACAGGATCTTTAGTTGGATTCACAACTGTTTACTGGCCTTGTCTTGTTGTTCAAGCTGTAACTGCATTTGCATGTGCCCTGCTCGCACTTATGAGCCTAATGCTGGATTTCACGCTTTTAGCTCGTTGTATAAGCCCTCATCTTTGTTCTCATCGTTGCTAAGCCTTGTATCATTTTTCCTTTGCAAATTGACACCTTTTACCCGGAGAAGACATTCCCTGAGTGTCCTTATCTTGCTCACTTTCCTTGCATTATGCATAGGTCTGTTCCTTGTGCTTGGAACTAGTTTCACCTGCCTATGACACTCGTCTCCTTGCATTTAGAGCATTCTTTCTGCTCTCCTTCGAGCTCATTAAAAATATTAAGGAGGCCATGAGTTGACTTTTCCTGACTCGTTAAAACTTCATGGGAAATATATTGAGTTTCTTTAGGCCCAGGTCTGACTCCTCAAAATAGACTTGAATGCCGAGTAAACTTGTCCATTCAGGCTCATTAAGAATATGTGAATAGGCATCAACATTGGTGGTAGGTTATCGCTTTCTCGGACCATGTGGAATAATACGAGAAAGGAACACTCTCTTTTCTTCGGAATTGAGAAGAGTATTCTCAGGCATAGGTTTATCACTTTTCCAGACCCGAGGGACTAAACTTACGAAAAAGGAACCCCCGATATGAGCTTAGTTTTCTCTTTTTCGTGCTCTGGACCTAAACATGAAAAATATTCTGAGTGTACTTTATGTCTTTGTCATGCTCGTTAAACCCTAAAGAACAAAGCATCGAGTTTATTGTTGTAATCCCCATTCCTCGTAATCAAATGGATCTTTCCGAGTGATCTTACCTTCCTTCACACTCGTAAAACTCAGGCTATATGCTACTTTTGAAGGAGCGTTGGGTAGGTGGTAATTTAACCTTTTTCGGACCGTCCTGACTAAGTACGAAAAAGGTGCGCCTTACTTCTTCGGAAGCTAAGAGAGTTCTTCTGTGGTTTGTTTTATATTTTTTCGCCCTCAGGAGACTAAATTGGACGAAAAAGCCCCCCCCTGGAGTCTTCTTTGGAGTTTTTAGACTCTCTAAACTATGAAAACACCGTCGAGCATGTACTAGTTCGGGCTCGTAAAATCCATGAATCGGTGCTTTATCAAGCATTCTTCTGTCTTTTCTTCGAGCTGCCAAAAATGAAGATGGTCCCGAGTTTGCTTTCTTAGACTCGTTAAACCTTTACAAGAAAGAGGGGAAGGGAAGTTCATTCACATGTTTTTTACATCATGGCAGCAAGTCTTGTTTCCTTGAACAAAGCACCAGTTTTGAGTTTATCAACAGTTGGGTCCTAGTGTTTTCACCTTAACCCGATTCAGAGTTTTTTACTCCTCCCATTGGTTTCTTTTCCAATTATATGGGGAATCTGTCAATGTCTCCTACATTGCAGATTTGTTTCATTAGTCCTTTTGTGTCAAAAGTTTCCTAAGTCACTTTTGTGTCATGTTCACTGTTCAAGGATTAAGCCTTTGTTGGCCATTTTGCAATTTCCTTGACTTTTTGTGTTGGCCATTCCCTGGTATCAGTTCATTACATCATGTCTTCGACGGTCCTTGTCGTGAAATTCAGTACCAATTCCAGATCCAATTAGTCTTTGACTTACCTTGTGTTGGATGATTAAGGATGCCTTAATGCCTTCCTTCCAATGGATCTCTTCCTATCGACTGCAACACATCTTGCTCTGGGGATGAGATTTAGAGTTTTATGACAGTACCTTGGGGATTGTAGTCATCAGTGACAATTTCCCTCGCTATTGGATACTGGGAATACCTTAATGTCTCCTACTCAATGGATTCTTCAAGTGTTTGACTTCAAGTCCTTGTATTCACACTTGTTAGAATGTACTAGGTATCTTGGGGACCATTTTCATTAATGGTGGTTTCCCTCGCATTTGTTAACGGTTCTCATTATTGACTGGTAATCAAACGGTTTCCTCCATGTTCAACTTCAACTCTTTTATTCGCATGGTTATGATTCGTACCTTTTGGGCGGTTTGGATTGAAGACCTTGGGCTGACAACAACATCGTCATTTTTTCTATTGCCCAAGTTGCGCAAGACCTTGTTACACTTTATATGAAATTTTGTTGAGACATAGATCCACCTTGTATTTTTGTGGCTATGATCGATTGTTGAGCATGGATCCACCTTGTTCATTTGTGGCCATGACTCCTTTAGATTTGATATGGCGCCCTTTTTGCATATTGAGCGACCATGATAGTTTCATCAGTTATACATATGTTGGATCTGCATGTATCTTTATGGTGATGTTTTGTATATGGGCTTGTATGTCCCAGAGATCAGTTTTTTTTTGACATTTATCTCTCTTTCAAATACCTTTGTTTGAGCCTTTCGATCTTGGATTCTCTGTTCTCTCCATACTCAGCTATTTCCTTTATAATGTATTTCGACTATCGTCTTCCCCTATAAACTCATACATTAGGGGGCATTTGTTATAGCTCAAAATGACACATCTCTTCCTTTGACCACTTTCCCATGATTCCGTCACATGTTGACACTTCCATGACGACACTTCATGAAAGTTATTGAAAGTCACTGAAAAAAAACCTAACTTGGAGGACCCATATCTTGAGTTTTGTAACTCCGTTTGACCTCATCTTTGCACCTTTGGAAAGATATTTCAGTTAGCTAAAAATTTATAGAAGACACCAAAGTCTGAAAATTCCTAAAAATACCCTTAAAATGAGTTTTTGATGTGTACGTGACTTTCCTTAAGAAAACCCGCATACCTACGCGAGTTGCTATATATAATAGTCACGTACGCCTTAAATACGTGACTTTCTACATTGCAACCTGTGTATAGCTCCTTGTGTACATGACTGTTGTCTCTGCAACCCATGTATGCCTCCTGAAAATGTCAAAAAATACGAATTTTGAATTTTGGGTAGTTTGGGTAGTTATGCAACTGACTCCTTCAGTTGTAACTACTTTGTCTTCGACCCTAACTCTTCACTAAGCATATAAATAGAGGTAGGGAGGTCCATGAGAGGATACTTGAATCTTTGCATCATTATGCTGGAGGAATCGGGACTCTCTTTGCCCACACCTTTGCCCTGGCGATCATCCCCTTGTGTCGCAGAGCTTGGAGGCTGAGTTCCTTGGAGAAGAGAAGCATCAGAACTAGATCAAGGTTTCATGAGGTGCTGAACTTAAAGATAAGGTATACTTGTACTTGTTTTCAAGATTAATAAAGATGTGATGTCCTTCTTTTTCCCAAATCAATGTTAAATGTGTGATTGAATCTCTGTTTATGGTCATATGATGATGTTAGTCAGATTATTATTTCATATTTCTTTGATTATCATTTCTTTATATATGGTCATAATGGTTTGAGGAGGGTATAATTCATTTTGTAGGTCTCTTGGAGAAAGAGGAGCAAGAGGAGCAAGAAGAGGATTGAAGGGTTGCTTGGTTCAACCTTCTTTTGGCTAAGGTATCAACCATTCTAATATCTGAATCTTGCTTGTATTTAATTACAGAACCATTTGCATCCACCTTTCAAGCCCAGTACGTTGATGGCCTCTTAAACCCTAGCCATATGACACTTTCCTTTACAACAAGGTAGATGGACATAAACCCATAGGGTCTACCAATGCAACCGATGAATCAGACCAGATTCGATGTCCATGGTCGAAGAAGGAATAAGAGAGGAGAGTGGTAGGAAGAATTATAGTGGAATCTAATTTCACACTAGAAATAGTGAGTTTACCGAAGGCTAAGGAGAAACTTACAGCCAATATGGAAATCATTGATGTGAGGTCGATAGAAGAAGTAGGTTAAAAAAACCAAGAGAAGATCAATGTAGTCGAAAGAACATCACCAAGGTTGCTGTGTAAAAGAAATGTGCATCAGACCGACATGATGGAGATTTCGGATTTGACGGCGAAACTGCCATGGAGGGTGAAGTTGACAGTAGCAGTGGAGTAGAACCGATGAGTTCTGACAAGGTACAAAGAGGATTCAACTTCGATGAAGAATGTAGAATGGAGGATATTATGTAGGAATTCCCAACAGAGGCAATGAGTTCAAATAATGAGCCGAAGGAGGAATTGCAAAGGAGTGTAGAGGTAGATGGACATGAAGCCATAGGGACTGCAGATGCATCCGACAACATGGACCAGATTCGACGTCCATGGTCTAAGAAGAAAGAAGAGAGGTGAGTCGTGGGAATATTTATAGTGATAGCTAAGTTTGCACTAGCAATAGTGAGTTTGTCGAAGGCTAAGGAGAAACTTGCACCTAATATGCAAACCAATGCGGTGAGTTCGACATAAGAAGTGGGTTAAAAAACCGAGGAGAAGATGAATGTAGTCGAAAATAATCAACAAGGTTGTTGAGGAGAAGTGTTGGCCTCTTTCACCTTTTTGTCTAGACCCACAGTTCAATAACACCGCAATACAAACAATAAGCCACAACACATTGGCCCGACAGAGCAAGCTCAGTTCGCAACACCTACGAGGCAGGCACAGTCTCACCCGAGATATCTAATGGGTAACTACTATAACCACATTTTCGTAGTTGGAGAGGGACTTATAGTCCCTTGGCGCACATCCAAGGCACTTGAAAAAGGAAACTGGGACGATGGAATCTATTATGCTGTGACTAGACACAACTAGATGCTAGTGCGCATGATGCAACACTATCCTTAACCCCCACAAATCGTGCAACTAGTGCAACGCAGCTGATTCCCTGTACCGATAGAAAGTTTGTGACTTGTGCTTTGACTTAGGAGTTTAACCATGAACTTATACACAATATTCCCACAATTCTTTTAACTCTCGTTCATTCACTGATTAATCAAGATAGTGCATACATTCAATTGTAACTAATCAATATACAGTAAGAAAATACTTCAACATTCATGTAAACATTCAATACAACCATTCATTAAACACAGGAAATAACATGGAAACCCATTTGGGAAAAACCACCAAGGTTCTCTTCATTTGGCATGAGAAATTGTGTATAGCACCTTGCAGTCTGCGATCTGCAGACTGTTCTTAAGATATGCCTTTTTGACTCAATATTCTGCTCTTATTCTCTCTAGTTTATTCTTCTATCTACTCATACTGATCCGCACATAGCCTGGATCGACTCTTATACTTACTATCTGCACACTCAGCTGCGGATTCCTTCTACTACTAGCAGTATGTGCACACAGTTGCAAGATCCATGGCTCAACATCCTCCTACTTCTACTAGAATCTTCTTTGAGTATTTCTCTTCTACTTACTCTAACTTGCTTAACAGGATAAACAAAACAACAACAACGATGGACCTTAGCGACTGTCCTCTAACAACAATGACGAATGTCCAACCCTTATACATAATGGCTTCTTCCTATTTATATATTCTACTAGAACACACATGGTCGACTACATACTGCTCATCAGTTATAGGTTATGATCAACCGTAAAAAATGGTTATAGGTTATTAGGGACTAACACAAGGCACTATCGGCATGACTTCCAAAATATTCCTCCATACATGAATTATCTACAGGCTTACACCGTCTTTAGCAACCACTATCTTTCGGTCCCGTCACTTTCTAAACGTTACCCGCTTACACGCCTGCAAGCGTTCCTTTCCTCTGTTGCGCGTGTGCTCTATCCATCTTTTCTGGTTCTTTCACTTCCTTTGCGACCTGCTCTCCCCCTCATCGTGCATGCTTTTCCTTCTTGGCTTACACGCTAGCTTCTTCCTTGTCTGCTTTTCCTTTCTCTACAAGACCTTGTTGTCACCTTTCACACACCTGGGTTATGTGGTAGAAATCTTCAAGCCGCTCGGTGTGTCCTTGTGGGCAAGTCTCGAGTCAAGGATGTCACCTTGTTCTTGACTCCTCCGTTTAGGCTCAACTCCTAACAATTCCAAGGGGAATAGACCCTATTAAATTACTAAGGCTAATTACTTAGTGTGATGGTGTTATAATGATTAAGTTGTTTAGGAGTTTTGAAGTTAACCAATGAAAGAAAAAGATAACAAGATGCAAGATTTAAAACATATAAGCACAGTAATGACACTTAATATAGATATGTAATTGAGAGAAATGATCAAATAAATCACCAGTGCCTTAAATGGAGTCAATAGAGAAAATAATGTGCTTGCATGCGCTTGAATGAATGTTTTGCAAATGTCTCTTGGTAGATTTTAAATTAATGTGGAATGTGAATGAATTAAATTATGCGAAAAGGGGACTCCAGATATACCCGAGGGGTACTTGTAGTATGTCCAAAAGTGAACTTTCATGGCTACCCGCAAGGTGTTTGTGGCCTGGAATGGAGTCTCGAAGACTATTGTTCATAATGCACTCGTCAGGGTGTGACAAAGATCGGTGCCTTGAGGTCACTTTCCAATTGTTCCCACTCCTTTGGGTATTTTGCCACCGTTTACAGTTCCTTCGAGGCGTTGGATTTTCGTCTGATGGTTTGTTAATTTGGGACATGAATACTAATTAATCTAGTCACTCAAGTGCTTTTGATGTAGCTTGACTGATCGGATGAACCACAGCCAAGTACAGAGCATAGACACTGGAGTCTTCGTTATTTTTGGTAAATTTTAAAAGAGGTGTTCTTATTAAAAAGAAAACCCTCCAGGAACCTCTTTCGGTCCAAGTGGAACTCAATCGAGGAATCAAGGAGGGGTTTATTTTATTATGATTATCAAACAATAAATAAAAAAAGGAATCAGAGATACACAACACCGGTTTTCTAATTAGTCCTACCACACATCTCTTTCCCCTTGCGGGTCAATTGGGAAGTTGTGGGGCAAGTAGTATGATTAATTTTGAATTGAAAATATGGAATAATGAAAAATCATTATCAAAGTATACAATCCTACATGTCAATACTAAACTAGAATAGAAAAAAGGGAAAAATGCAAAAAGTGAAACGGAGTCGGATCCCCCCTGGGGGGATGGGGAGTGGGCTTGAAAGAGCCTACTCAAAAAATATTTCCTTTTATTATTATTAATTACAATATCAACAAACTGAAATATCAAAAACCTCTTGGTCCTTATATGGGATGAAACTAAGATCTTAAAACTTTCCAAAATTTTAAGATTTCAGTCAAAGGGGAGATCCCTGGGGGGATTTGAACGCTCCCGAGGCCACTTTCGAACAATAGATTCTCTTCTTTTCTGTTACACCTGATAAAAACCAGCAATAATTTTAGAATAAAATATTCCCAAAATCACTTTAAGAGTACCTTTGGGTCAGCCTACCTTAACTAAAAAAAACTAAGTTACAACTAGCTAAACCGGTAAAAAAGGAACCAAGGAAAGCAAGCTTTCTTTGGGATATTGGATTGCTGTAGGGGGAAGCCAATATTAAGCACTTAAATTTCTGAATATAACCTTTTAAAACAGAAAAGAAAATCTAGAGCATGCAACCTACATATTCTCTTTAAATTGCTATGCAAAACGAACGATTTCCCTAAGCTAGATCTAGAATACTTAATGATACTTTTCAAAAATGAGATCTAGAATATGAGCTTTGAAATATCAGATCTATGTAAGTTTTTAATTTAATATAACAGATCCAAATGATATCAAAACTTTTGAACACAGTAACCAGGTAAGAAAATTGATTTTTTGAAGGAGAAAGAGAGAGGAAGAGTGCTGGAAGCCCGGGAATATTGGGCTTTGGAGTCTTCTTTGGTGGAACACTGAGAGACTATGTCCTCCAGAATATCTTGAAGATGAGGAATATGCAAACCATCTCAACCTCTTCTACAAGCGAGATTGCTTGCAACTTAGAAATCCTTGCACAAACAGATGGTTAAAACATAGGTGCTGCTGGAAAAGATAATCGGAAAGCATGCAAATAAACTTAAAATACATGCAACTCCAATAGATCTGAAACAAGCAAACAATAAGAGCATAAATCAAACTAGAATAAACTCTTACCCTAAAAAGAGGGAGCTCTCTCCTTCAAGGCCAACAATTAACTAGCAAAAGCAAAGATAAATAACACAGATTATACCTCATAAGCATTTGACAATCACAATCCACACATGAAGAGCATTACACCATAGATATTTCCTCCAAAGCTTCTTTATTCCAGAATAATAAACAATAACAACAGTACAATAGCAACAACACCTCAATCCCAGTTCTAACTATCTTGGAAGAGGTGATATGAGCTTTATTTATACAAAAAAAGGAGATCTAGCCTAGGGGGTGCAAATCCCAAGGAGACAGACAACTGCAACAGTGAAGGAGAGTCCATCAATGCCGATCTGAAGTTGAACTGAGCTTCCACTGAGCCTACCTGTCAATCGGGGGGCTGATTGAGCTGACACATCAATCCACAGAGCTTCCAGGAGAGCCCACGCGTGTGGAGGAGAGAGAGAGGGTGCAATTCCCCATAAAGGATGCTGAAGTTCAACTCTAGATCTGTCCAGATCACCTCCTTCAGTCAAGGATTTGTCAGATCCAGTCAATCTGGTTCAGATCTGACAGATTTCAATCAAATCGGCTGAGAATCCACTGATCTAGGATTTTGGATTTGCTCCATTATTCATCAATTTATAAATTAAAATAATCAATAATTGATTTTTTGGGGTTTTCTAAACCGAGTGATGGAAAATCACTCAAAACTTGAAAATAGTGGGTCCATGGGTTTACATGGTGATCTTAGCTTGAAAATGAGCACCCCCATGACTGAAACTGATTATTTGGCCCACTTTTATTACAAAACCAATTTTTCCAATTAAACTATTAAAAAATAGCCTAAGTTTTGGAAAAATTAAATTTTAATAAAAAACACTGAAAAAATTAAAAAACCTAGGGGGACTTAGACATGTTCATATGACTCAATCATAATGCCTTGCATGTTTATACATTGACACATAGACTCTAATAAACTCAATAGGCCTAAATGCCAAGCTGACCACCCCAACTTTGGAGGTATTGAGTGAAAAACTCAGAAATTATCGGTCGTTTATTCAACAACCAATAATAACCAAGGGAAAAAACACCCTGGGTTGATCGAATTGACAAATAAAGTCTAAGAGACCGAGTCTTTTATAGAAACTATCATGCTAGAACATTTATTACAATTCCCCCATGGGGTATGAACATGTGATATAGTACAACAAGCACTTCCCAGAAGTACTTCTGAAGTTCGAACAAGTTATCCTTGTCCGGTTCAACAGGCTCACTTGATAAAAAAAAACACTAAGTACAACTCAGGTGTCAACTTCTAGCTCCAACTGCGGGACGTGTGGTCGATTTGGTCATAGGGAAAGGAGAGGATACGAGAACACCAGAATCTCTTGTTTGACCCTGTAAAAACATCTCAATTTGACAAGAAAACATCAGTAGCACAAGCTTTATATAAAAACCAAATGAACCATTAAGCTGATTTATTTAAACAAAATAAATGTAGCTAACTAATGGAAGCAAATTTTTATTATAGCTAAGTACAAAATAGAAATGCAGAAAGTAAATGAGCTGTTTCAAGGAGGTTATTTTCCTACTCTAAGCATGATATAAAAATGGTCAAGTGTAATCAGAAATCCAATGTAACCACCTAAGTATTTTATTAACATAAAAAAAAATTTCCTTGTCTTTGGTTACCAGCCAAAGTAAGGATACCTTATTCAGAAAATGCAAACCTGCGTGATGATCCAAAATGGGCGGGATGGATGGGAGATAATAAGAATATAATACTTCATCAAATTTCTTCCCAAACTGGTATGCGCTTGCACAAGCTGCTTCTATCCATGATTGGATAGGGTTGATATACAAATCAGAGTGATGAGGCAGATTGACTACACCATCATACTGGTCACCAAGGCTTATCGAATGATAACTCATTGTATAAGCCCCAAGCGGCTCCAAATCATAAGAAAACTCCATATGTGAAGATGATAGTTGAGACTGATATTCCACTAATTGCATCACATCCGTCTTTTCACAACATCGCTTCTCAATGTCTTCATTATTGATACCTTTATACAGCTCTGAATGATCATATAAGAGTTTTGAATGCTCCTCTTCCATACTAGGATTTTCCCAGGTCTCTAGATCCATGATTCCCTCTGTGGAAGTATAGTAAATTGGAATTCCACAAATTTCTAAATAGACACTCCCCTTGCTAGATATAGAATAGATGGGATTCTTAATAATATATTCACAAAAATTCCAATAGTCATCACCGCCATCTATGTCAGATGCGATGGATTCTTCATTGCTGATATTACATTCTGATATCAAGTTATGTTTGTCTTCATTACTAATAGTGATATATGGCTCAGACTGATCATATGGATATACTACATGCTCCTTTTCCATATCAAAATTTTCCAAGGCCACAAGGTCCATGTTCTCTCCTTTAGCTATGCCATAGACATGAGAATCAACAAAACCATCCAAAGTTTCTAGTTCATTATTTTCCTCATAGATTGGATTTTCCATGAATGTCCAAGACTCCTCTTCAACATCTTTGTTGGACACAAGGGTGTCTTCGTCACTGGTATCATGATCCAAGTTATACTTGTCCTCATTTTCATACTCATCGTCTTCAGAAAAATGGGAACAAGGAAGTAAATCTTCCAGACTGTCATCATTATATGGAGAACAGGTAGGATTCCCATCATGCACATTACGATTTTCATCATAAGTTTCACTACAATATTCTGCAATGATTTCATCCTTAGGTAGATCTGGAGTACAAATGTGATCATCATCACTAAAATAATCATGAAAGCATTCCCAATCATCACTATTCTCTGTTGATGTTACATGAGGATGGTCTTCAACAAAATTTTCAATTAACGGCTCTTTATGCACAGATTCGATGGGATCATAACGGATTTCTGAATGTTGGTTGTTGTACACCATGTTGATAATAGATATCTTAGGGTACTCTGTATGAAACTCTTTCCAAGGAAAGAAGTACCTCAAATTGGTATTAATGAATGATTTAGCATTGAATGATTCAATATCATTTCCATTATAATGCCACTGCTTCAAAAATATTTCAAAGAGCTTTGCAAGGGAAGTAATAGATTTCTCAGGAAAACACTCATGAAGCCAACATGAAGTGTCCCCTTGCAGAGAATGAGCAAACATTGCCATCATATGATCCTCATGTTGAATGTTGTTTTGACTCATATGTGACATAAAAATCATAACATGGAATCTGGATGAGTGATCATTATCATCCCCCCGAAAGCATGGAAGGGAAGTAGATGCCATTTCACTAGTGAGATGATTAGGAAAGCCAGGGATCCTAGAGAAATCAATGGGAGGACAATCATAGGAAGCTCGAGCAGCATCTTCTATTCTTTTAATATCCATATCAAGAATAAGTGATTATGGAGACTGTTTGGAATTGAAAAATGGAGTTGAGCCTTAAATTTAACTGTTATGTGGGATCACCTACACACAATCAATCTCAAAAAGTTTTGTGAGAAACAAGGGTTTGATCCCTTCAATGGAGTCTCCATGTAAGAATAAAAATATACATTTAACAACTCTCACAAAAATATTTTTTGCTTTTCTTTGTAAAAAACTGAAAAAGGTCAGTGGAGTCGCTAGATGAAAATTAAAGATGTACTCTAAGCATTCATCAAACAAAGAAAAACAAAAAGGAAGAAAACAAAAGTCGTACTCGGGAATAAAAAGATTCATCCCTGGCAACGGCGCCAAAAAGTGTTGCCTCCTTTCACACACCCGGGTTACGTGGTAGAAATCTTCAAGCCGCTCAGTGTGTCCTTGGGGGAAAGTCTCGAGTCAAGGCTGTCACCTTGTTCTTGACTCCTCCGTTTAGGCTCAACTCCGAACGAATCCAGGGGGGGCAGACCCTATTAAATTACTAAGGCTAATTACTTAGTGTGATGGTGTTATAATGATTAAGTTGTTTAGGAGTTTTGAAGTTAACCAGTGAAAGAAAAAGATAACAAGATGCAAGATTTAAAACATATAAGCATAGTAATGACACTCAATATATATATGTAAATGAGATAAATGATCAAATAAATCACCAGTGCCGTAAATGGAGTCAACAAATAAAATAATGTGCTTGCATGCGCTTGAATGAATGTTTTGCAAATGTCTCTTAGTAGATTTTAAATTAATTTGGAATGTGAATGAATTAAAATAGGCGAAAAGGGGACTCCAGATATATTCGAGGGGTACTTGGAGTATGTCCAAAAGTGAAATTTCATGGCTAACCGCAAGGTGTTTGTGGGATGGAATGGAGTCTTGGATACTATTGTTCATAACGTACCCATTAGGGTGTGACAGAGATTGGCGCCTCGAGGTCACTTTCTAGTTGTTCCCACTCCTTTGGGTATTTTTCCACCATTTACAGTTCATTCGAGGCGTTGGATTTTCACTTGATGGTTTGTTAATTTGGGAGGTGAAGACTAATTAATCTAGTCACTCAAGTTCTTTTGATGCAGCTTGACTGATTGGACGACCCGCAGCCAAGTATAGAGCATACACACTGGAGTCTTCATTATTTTTAGTAAATTTTAAAAGAGGTGTTCTTATTAAAAAAAAACCCTCCAGGAACCTCTTTTGGTCCAAGTGGACCTCAATCGGGGAATCAAGGAGGGGTTGATTTTATTATGATTATCAAACAATAAATAAAAAAAAGGAATCAGAGATACACAACACTGGTTTTCTAATTAGTCCTACCACGCATCTTGTTGGAGGAGCTAGTCGGTAAGCCAACTAGAATGATAAGCTGACTAAGTCGATCAACCGACTAATTAGAGATTAGGTCGGCCACATAGGGTCATGTAGGTTAACCGAACCGACAGGTAGTTATTTGTAACTGTTTTGTCAATCATATATATTAGGTTGTTGAGCCAGATAAGAACTCGGTTCAGTTCTCTGTATTGTATGGACCCTTTCACTATAATATAATATTTTATTCTACCTATGTTCTTGTCTCTTGTCTTTGTTATATTTGTATGCTTTTAATGTGTATTATTGGTAACCCTATGTGATCTGTGAGATTACAACATTGGTTCCATTGCTGGTAGTACATGTATGAGATGTATACAAGCAGATGATATCTGAACAGGAGATTAAGGATCGGTGGGAGTGTAAAATAGCAAACTACTTACAGAATTACGTACGAAGAAACAAATTAATGACTGCTCAAGCAAAATAAAGGTTATTTACTGAAAACCATGAGAAGTTTGTAGAATCGGTACCCTAGCTCTTGAAAAAAATTCTGGATGAAAAAGTTGGAAGTGACTAAAGACCAACAACGGCTAGAAAAACTGATTTGAGGGGGAAGGACAAACCTGTCGGAGTGGTTTGAAAAGATCATCGATGAATTCTGCGAGGAACAAGCCATAGAAGAAAGAACTTCGGTGGAAACCATTAAGAAGAAATTCTATACATACCTTACCAAGCAATTCCTATGTTCCTTACTGACCTTGTTGTTCAAGTTCTTGATATAAAAATGAGTGGGTCATATTGTCGAACCTCGTCCATTACTACGCGAACCGCCACAAAATACTAACTGGGCGGAGAAACAAAAGAAGTGGGAGAAATTCATTGCTGAAAGGGAATGGGAATATTTCCTAAGCAAGTAAACAGAACTATCCGAGCTTTCTAAAGCATCGGGTTGACTATGGGGGGGTAGCTGGTCATATGTCAGGGTAAAGTGGAGAGGATTCTAGTCGACTAAAAAGAGATACCATCACCAGGGATGAAAAGTCGACCTAAGGAAATTGAACAAACAGTGTCACACAAAGGTACGGCATATTTACACAAAATAGAGAGAAAGAAGAGGCTGCAAAGAAGGGAAGAAAGAAGAGAAAGAGCTATAGCACTGCAAAGAGGAATGGATACCAGGGTGGTAGACCAAGAGAGAAATCTGCCAGAGTTGGGTCATGATTGACAAGAAGAAGGTGTGGAAAAAGAAGTGTCACCTATGGAAGAATATTTGTGGATAGAGTAGTGAGAAGCTCTCCAATTAGAAGTTCCTCAGGAGGTAAGACCTCTATCTCCAATGAATCTAAGTACCAGGATACAAGCCATTGTCGAAGAGGACCTCAGACTAGGAGCTGGTGAGTTTGGTATATGGATCCGACTAGATGACGAGTTAAACAGTGATAATCGTCTACTTCTTCGTCGACCAGAAGAAGGAAATTTGGTCACACTTCAAGCGTAACCCTCCAATCGAAGTATTGACTTACTTTATCCAACACATGAAGGAGCACCCCCTTGCCAAATACAGCTTTGGAGAATATAGAAAAATCAGACCTGCAGACAAACAATTGCAGTTGGACATCGATAGGTGAAGTCAACCCTGATCGACTGCTTATCGGAGAAGAAACGAAAAAATAAAACAACCGACAGAAATGAGAGTTTTGTCGACAATAGCTTTGCACAAAAATATAAACAAAACATCCCACTTACCCCACCACCGCCACCTCCTAAAGAAGACAGCGACAACGAATCTGACATGGGTCACGGGTCAACACATATTCCCATATATGAGGGTGATGAGGACCCTAGACGACATTGGTTCATCCGTGAGTGAACATGGGAGGAAAACCAAGTCACAGATGAAGATAGATAGATGGCGCAGTTCGCTGGTGCCTTAAGGAAAAGAGCATTAACATGGTATATGACCTTTTCTAAAAGAACCCCTCGAGCAACTAAAGTAGAAGTCAAAGTGTAATTTTTGTCGTTCTTTAAAACTCCAGATGTAAAACATCTGGCAGCTAGGAAATTGAAGAGAACATCCCAAAAGTCAGGAGAAACTGTCCATGACTACGACAAACATTGGAAGGACCTTCTCATCCAATTGGATTATGTAATCGACGAGCAACTATTAATCCAGTGGTTTCTTGTAGGTCTGTCACATAAAATTCATCGTCACATAAGTTTGGAGACATTCAAAACTTATGAAGATGTGCTTACTAAAGCTCTACAGGTAGAGATGGATGAAGATATTCCAGCATACCCCACGGATCATAGACTGGAAGAACAGCTTGAGATCATGCATAAATATTTAAAGGAGCTAAACCTTAAGAGTTAGGATATCTGGTGCACAAAATGCTCATCGGCCGGACATTCAAAAGATAACTATCGACAGGATATCAGCCGACAAGACATTCGATTTGTGCAAACAAAGTGTTTTTGTGACATTTGCTAAGACCACGGAGATCACATGACAAAAGATTGCTTGTTTAACATGAAAAATAGTAAATCATCTTGGTGTGCTATCTGTGAAACGAAGAATCACGCCACGACCGACTGCCATCTAAACCTAAAAAATTGACAAAACTATCACGCAATCTACTTGGATAACGCAGTCACACATAACAATGAGCAACGAAACAATGTGCAAAATGATCAGAATAATCAAAGGTATGAAGGTCGTCGTTATGAGCACCGGTTCGACAATCGACATGGAGGATATGGAGGTCGAGGTCAATTCTCTGGGAATCGTGACAACCGACCATGTCGGTGCATCCAATGTTTCACATGTTACAAAGAAGGACATCGATATGCAGACTGTCCATACAAGGACAGAACTGACTTAAAATTTTGTACTAGTTGTGGAGTAGTGGATCACTCATTAGAGGATTGCCCTACTATGCTTGAAAAAATAAATAAAAAGAAAATTGTTAATATCTTGTCGTGCGTACAAAAACATGATATTATCAATACGAAGAACTTGCATATCAAAACCCGACAAGGGACAAAAATTGGGAATGATAATCCATGGATAAGCAAAATAAAAGAAAAGAATGATTATCCTGACCCAGTTAAATAAAAACAACTGTATAAAGATGCAACAAATGTATTTAGAGAATTTGCTCGATAGGAAGAAGAGAATGATAATCAACAAGACACAGTAAAAGTTTTAATACACTTACTACAAAAATATAAAACAATATCTCAATTCATTGACTTATTATATAAAATAAAACACAACAATAACACCGAAAAACAAACAAAGAATATCTGCAGCCTAAACCAAAAAGATTAAAGTGATGCCGACCCATTGGTCGACCTAGAAATTGAAGGATACCATTTCCGACAAGTTGTACTCGATTTCGGGTCACAGGTAAATATTATGACTCGAGACACTTGGGAACAATTGGGTAGACCTCGACTATACGATTCAGGAATATACCTAAAACTAGTTGACCAAGGCCTGATTGAACCTATTGGAGTATGGAGAAATGTTGACACAACAATAAAAGTAATATCGACCAAAGTCGACTTTGAAATTATTGACCCTAAGGAAGGATCCAGCTCCTTTCCAGCGTTAGTAGGTTGACCTTGGGGAAGAAAAATGAAAGCATCGATATCCTTAGACAAAGAAAGAATAAAACTAAAAGGAAATGGACAAAAGGTCATTGTACCTATTCATCCATCCCAAGGAGAACCTTAGATAGAACCTATTGATGAAGAAGTTGACATCCGGAAACTATATAAGATACAGAATAATGAATATTACATAGAACCTAATGTCTACGGTGAACTTTACTTAGGAAACTAAGATTCGGTAGGATACAATTCAGACACAGAACTATATGATTGGGAAGTCGAGAATTACGAAACACAAGCAAGAAGCTACTGGACTATTCAAAAAGTGCAGAAAAAACCAGTCCAATAGTGCTTCTTGGTGTCCATCATCCCAAAAATATTTGAAAAGAACTAGGGAATATCCTACCTTAAAACCAATAAATATAAATAGTACACAAATACTGGTACAAAGAAAGAGAATCACCAGTCATGCATATAGAACAAGTATCCAGAAACATTGGTGAACATGGCCGACTACAAAGCTTAGTGGAAACTTTTACAGGACAAGCTGCTAGATGGCGGGATACCCATCAATCAAGACTGCAAACATGGAAAACAACTTCAAATTTCTTCATAGAAATATTTGGAGGGAAAAAGTTAACCAATCAATCCCAAATACTTATGTTCATCTAAGGACAAGATCCAGAAGACCACATAAGGACGTGAAAAAGAATGGAAAAGACTTGGGTATAAGGATGAACGTACATGGCCACACTTGTTTCCATCAACACTCTCCGACTTACCAAAAAAATGGTACAAAATGGAAGAAGCTCGAGGTGAAACATTCCTATGGCATGAACTCAAAGAGAATTTTCTCAAAGATTTCAATTTTATACCACAAGATGAGAATCTGGTCGAAACAACAAAACAGATCAAAGCATTTATACAACTGATAGAAAACAAAACCCTAAACTGCAGTTGACCGACAATAAACTGCAATAATATACAAATCGGGACAATACCATAGTCAACAAGACTACAGATGGAAAATTAAAATCTGGAAGGGAAAAGCTTTAGATGGAATTCAAACCATGCCGAAATAACAAAACCAATTCGCACAGTGCTCAAAGTCGAGATGACCGATAAAGAAGATATCGACCGAATGACTGCAGCAGACTTTCCTGCCACATTTTCACAGCTTAAGGAAGGGAGACGACCAATAAATGAAGCCAAAGCACCATAATGGCTAGATGCTAAAGTCAAAACTAAAGAATTCAACATCTCAAGTGATGACCGACCAAAAATGGCTAAAATTGGAGATTACTGGAATGAAGAACAAACGACAGAAATAGTGAACTTAAAGAGTTTCAGGATGTATTTGCCAGAGATTGCAAAGATCTCAAAGGTTTAGTCCATGAAATGGGTGAAATGAAAATTGACATTAAACCTGATATACGACCTGTAAAGAAAAGACCATATAAACTAGCTCATAAATACAAAGTGATAGTCAAGAAGGAGATTGATAACATGCTTGCAGCAGGTATTATCTACCCTATTGACCAATCAGAATGGGCAATTCCAATGGTTGTTCAACCAAAGAAACATGATCCAACCAAGCTAAGAATTTGTGTCGACTTCATAGAGCTAAATAAAGTTACATTAACAGACCCCTTTCCAATTCCTTATGCAGATGAAATATTAAATGAGGTCGCAGGACATGAATGCTACTCATTTACAGATGGATTCTCAGGTTATAACCAAGTACCAATAGCCAAAGAAGATCAGAAAAAGACAACATTTGTATATGAATTTGGTTCATTTTCTTACAGGGTTATGCCTTTTGGAATAAAAAACGTACCTGCAATATTTTCCAAAATTGTGGTCAAAACATTTCAAGAATATATTTACAAAATAATGGCAGTATACTTTGATGATTGGACAATATACTCTATGTTAAAAGATCACTGCAAATTGCTAAGGCTTATGTTGGAATGATGGTGACAAATCCAACTATCTTTGAACATCAAGAAATGCATATTTCTGACCCCCATAGGGATATTGTTAGGACACATTGTCTACAAAGAAGGTATTAAGGTTGACTTTGCAAAAATAAAAATTATCCTTGACTTAAAACCACCAGTGAACCCGAAACAAGTCAGGGTATTACTTGGTCATACGGGATATTACAGAAAATTAATAAGATACTATTTAGACATGACCTACCCACTGGAAGAAGTATTAAGAGAAGATAAGCAGTTCGAATGAACAAAGGAATGCAACATATCATTTGAAAAAATAAAAAGAAAGCTAGTCGAAGCACCCATCCTAAGGTTTCCAAACTGGTCGACTAAATTCCATGTACACATCGACGCATCAGGCATGGCAATAGGAGCAATCCTAATTCAACCAGGAGATGATGGAATGGACTACCCTATAGTTTACATCAGTAGAAAATTAAATGAAGCAGAAAGAAACTATTCGACAAAAGAAAGAGAAGCATTAGGAATGGTCTTCGCACTACAAAAATATTGACACTACCTACTAGCTAATCCATTTATCTTTCATATCGACCACCAAGCACTAAAATATCTCGTAAATAAACCTTTACACCATGGGAGAATCTGTCGATGGCTACTTCTATTCCAAGAATTTGAATTCGAAGTCATTGTTAGACTAGGAAAATTAAATGTCGGTCCCAACCACTTATCCTGAATCGACACAGGAGAGGAACCGACAGGATTCAAAGACGAATTACCAGATGCACATTTATTTCAAATAGAAGCAGTCTCGGTAGAGTTAGAGGAAATAGCTCAGTTTTTAGAAGATGGACAAGCACCAGAAGGCATGAGTACGAAGAAGAAACAAATCTTAGCCATGAAAACTGCACCATATAGTCTCATAAATGGATTCTTATATAAAATGGGTTTGGACGACATCCTCAGAAGATGTGTGCTATAACATGAAAGAAATAATATTTTGTATGAATCACATTATGGACCTATGGGAGGACATTTTCAAGAAGACACAACTGCCAAGAAAATCCAACAATCAGGGTTATGGTGGCCGACACTTCATAGATACTGTAAAAAGTTTGTAAGTTAATGTGACAGATGTCAACGGCTGGGTCGACCTCTGCCTAGTACAGAAATGCCCTTGATATCAGTAAACCTGAGCTTGACATTTGAAATTCGGGCCATCGACTTCATAGGACCATTTCCCATACCAGCAAAAAGAACAGGTGCAAGGTACATAATAACTGCAGTCGAGTACGTAACCAAGTGGGCAGAGGCATAACCGGTCGACACATGTTCCAGTGAGATAGCTGCCAAATTTATCTAAGAAAATATCATTACCTGATTTGGATGTCCACTAACCCTAATCAACGACCAGGGAACACACTTTATTAATAAAACTATTAAAAAACTAATAGATCATTTCCAAATCGACCACCGTCGGAGTATAGCTTACCACCCTTAGTCGAATGGAGCAATTGAAGCATTTAACAAAACATTAACAAAAGGATTAACAAAAATATGTAACACCAACAAAGACGATTGGGATGAAAATATACCTACAGTAATATGGGCGTACAGAACAGCATACAAGCGTTCAACTGACCAAACACCGTTTTGACTAGTTTATGGACAAGAAGCAGTAGTTCCACTACACTTTCAACAACAGACACGAATTATCGCAGAGATTTTACATGTCGATGTCGAACAAGGAAGAAAGGACTGACTGATGCAATTAAGTAAACTGGAAGAACACCGACTGATCGTGTTATAACATCAAGAAATCCAGAAACAACAACAAAAAGCATGGCACGATCACAACATCAAAAACAAAAACCTGTCGGTAGGGGACCTGACTTTACTATACAATAGTCGAGTAAAAGGGAAACCCAAAAAGCTACATATAGAGTGGATGGGACCTTATGTTTTCAAATAGATTCATGCCAATAGATTAGTCCGACTAAGGACGTTACAAGGCATAGTATTTCAGAAACTTGTTAATGGTGCCTGACTAAAGCGATAAAAAAAAAAGAGAATATAACGACCATAACGGTTAAACAAAAGCTATAAAAATTGGAAAAAAAAATCCAAAAAGAAAAATAGAACTGATATCCATAAGAAGTATGATAGGGAATCAACACTTCGAACATTGACATCACGCCCATCGACATAACACCATCGACCGCTCACATGATCGACATCGACCAACGACCTCAAAAGTCACATCATGCCTTCATGACTACGAGTGCCAAAATCAAACCACCATTAACGCAAGCTCAAGTGCTCGCTCTGAACCATGAAATTCACCATTAATACACCCCTCGATAGAAACGTCAAATGCATCAACTATAAATGCTGGACCCCAAAAAGATCATTTACAGTATTTCAAACAGAGAGAGCAACTTAGCAACCAGAAGACTGAAAACCGAGAATACCGAAGTAAAGTCGACCAGCAAACCGAGAAAATGACTGCTAAACAAACCAGAGCTGCAACCAAGTTTAAAGAACTACAAACCACAGACACCATTAATAAGGAGACTAAGAAATATCAAGAACGCTAAGGTTCAGGAGAGTTCATGGGCGAAACTATGGGCCGAGATCAAAGAATGGGATTATGTCGACAAAAAGCCTACCGCAACCGCAGAGAAAATAAATCACAGTACCATTATGAAATACATAAACGCATCGTTCATGGCCAGTTTTCGAGGCACAAAGGAAACAACGGTGAAATTCATCATAAGCCGGTACCACAACGACAGATTTTACTTCGACAGACCAATCAAGATCTCCGGTGAAGTAATCTATAAATTGACTGGCTTATCAAACCAAGGTGACCCAGTACCAGTCAGCATAATAGAAAGGCTGGTAGAGGAAATAACTGGATCATCATCGGGAAAGAACTCCAAAGGGCTAATGATTATCCAAATACAAGCTCGAACTCCACAAATCGTGGCTAAAATCATAGCCATTGGGCTTACACTAACAGGTCGAGGAAGTGACCTAAAACTAGATATGTTGGAGGTAGTGGATACCATTGCTGACATAGGGAAAATCTACAGATGGGTTGAGTACATCGTCGACATACTCAAAGGTATCTGTGAAAAATTCCAGGAGTTGGGAGGTATTATAAGGTTCCCATCCCTTATGATATGGATAGTCATGTACTACTTGTGTCCTATCAGGGACAAGCAGTTTTAAGAACCCATAAAGTTCCATATGTGGAGATTCAAATCGTTTTCCCAAACTGGAACAATGAAGGAACTAGCAAAAGGAAAAGTGATGTTGGAAAACTGCTTCCAACAACTAAAAATCCAAACGACTAGATGGAGGGTGCCCCAGAACATCCGACGAAGTCTGCCCAAAACTGCCCACATACAGTTAGAACTCGACCATACCGTGATGTGGTATATGTAGGGCGCCAAGGAAAAATCAAATACTCTCGACTACTATCCAACAGTCGAAGAGATATTTCGGGAGCTAGCTCGACAGTTGGGTACAAAACTGTCGATACTAGCAAAGGCCAAAGAGACAGACCTATCAATAGAGGAGCCACTAACAGACCAAGAAAAAGAAGAAGATTATGAGCTCAGATTATACATCAACACATTTGTGTCGGAGGAGACACCAGCAAGAGACATTGGTTGACTGCAAATTACAATCAAACCGCTGACAACCCAAAGGGAAGAGACACAGACAAAATAGAAGTTAACCAATCCAGCAGAAGAAAGCATCGTCTCAACTCAAGAACAAGGGGGAGAGATAGATACTAAAAACCCCGAGTATGCTATAACCAAAGAAAACATCCACAAACTGTCGAAGGAGATAGCAGCCTCGAGGAAAAGGAAAAGAAGCCAGGAGAAGGAGTAGGGGAAAGGAAAACACAAGCTTATCATTGCGGAATCATCGAAAGATGAGGATAAATTAGTAGCAACGACGGTCGACATCATCAAAGATTCCGTTGCGAATAAAATCCTGGTGGAAGCACAGTTCTTGAAATTTGTCGAAGCGAGAGCACAACAGGGTCGACTGAAAAAGGAAAAAAGCACAAATAACTCAATGACCGAGAATGTTGTTGATCTCGTGTCTACACCCCCACCCCCGTCTCCGACCAAAATAACCCAAGAAATAATTCCAGAGCCTCCTTCCATAAGCCCAATCAACATATGCAAGAATGCTATGTTGGAAAACTTGAAGGAAAGGTTCGACCGAGAGAGAGACTTCCAGGCGTACATAGAAAAATTGCTTGAGTTACTCACCTCGGTACAGAAGATCACCACTAAGTGCCCTTTGTTCGAAGCTGGTATATCTAGACTGCCCACTCCTCAACCTATCCAAGTACCCCAAAAGCCGAGGACTGTTGCAATTTTGAGTTTGAAATTTCAAATAAACCCCTACAAGCAAACTGAATTTGTCACAAGTCGGACTACATCCCTCATTCCGAACGACCCCGAACCCCCCCCCCCCCCCCAACTAGTGAACCAACAAGAAATGAGGAAGAAGAGAACATGGAAGAAATAAATTGAGAAATCGATGAATTGTTCTTTGACCTTCAGGAAGGTTCACCTCCACAAAATTAATGACCTGAAATCCGACCACATCCCCACCACTCCAATCACACTTGACCATTCACCATCACCATCACCATCACCACCACCATCCCCCAACCCAAAACCTGCACCCGAGCCAGCTGCATCAGAGCCACCTTGAACACAACCATCAGTACCAACAACCTCCGTATCTAGAGCCTCTGTGGAAAATTAACCAGATACACAGCCAACTGCAGTACTCGTCCAACTGACCCAACTAGAAATACCCCCAACCTTTGCATGCCGACAACTAGATAATCCATTGCCAGAAAACCTAACTCTCATAGGTACACAAGTGCAAAAACAAGCAGAACAATAGAAGCACAAAAAGAAAAAAGACATAAAGAAGAAGGACAATCCAACCCAAATGACAAAGGTCCACATCAATCAACTTGGGTTGACCACTACAGTCGACGAAACCAAGCTGAAAGATGGAGAGCTAGGACAAATCTTGGAAACCTTGGCCAACAAAGCAAAGATAAGGAGCCAGAGCATACGCAAGGAGCTCGGCGACAATGAAAGAGAACAAGTCGAGTTCCTAAACAAATGCAGAAAACTTGCGCAGTCTGTGATACCAGGACCAATAGAAGATGACATCGATAAGCCGCTGGAAAAATCCTACTAGCTATTTGAGAGCGTGGTGTCGGTGCTAAAAACACACATGTAGAACACTAAAGAGGAGAAAAAAGAAGAAACAACTAGACTACTGATGCAGCAGCACACAACTTTCTCTGAAGCATACGGGGTGCTGCAAGATCACATGGAGGAGTCGGTTATTACAGAAGGAGTATTTCGAGACTGGCCTGCTCATTATGGGTAAGTCTTCTAGAAGACGCGACAGACCCGACAAGACATCCAAGCACTCGAGAAGAGGAAAAGCACAAAAGAAGCACTTTGGAGCACCATTGAAAATCAAATCGTGCTTGAGACAAACAAACTGTAGAAGCTCGAGCGACAAGCACACCAGTGGGTACAACATGAAATCCCAAGCTTAGACAAATTGGATATCATCTACCCGTAAATGAAACAAATTCTGGAGACGATAGAAGAAAAGGACCAGTTTATGGGTCCTGAAATGGAAAGGATAACAGACCTCTCCATCCAAGAGAAGATGTCGACACTATCAAGTCTCACAACATTAACTATCGACATCCAAAAGTATTACAAAGTTGGACATAATTCCAACATTAGCTAGCAGTGACAGCTGAAGCAATTGTCGAAGTCTATGTACAGAAAAGACAAACTATCAGACTTCACATCCCATGAAGATCGAAACATAGCAATAACTACTTACAGACAGGTAATGAATTTTTTGTACCTCCCTGTTCTTCAGGATGAAGAACAATTTTGTTCGTGGGGGAGATGTTGGAGGAGCTAGTCGGTAAAATGACTAGAACAATAAGCCGAATAGAAAGATAAGCCGACTAAGTCGATTAGCTGACTAATTAGAGATTAGGTCGGCCACATAGGGTCGTTTCGGTTAACCGAACCGACAGGTAGTTAGTTGTAACTATTTTGTCAATCATATATATTAGGTTGTTGAGTTAGATAAGAACTTGGTTTAGTTCTCTGTATTGTATGGACCCTTTAACTATAATATAATCTGTTATTCTACCTATGTTATTGTCTCTTGTCTCTGTTATATTTGTATGTTTTTAATGTGTATTATTGGTAACCTTATGTGATCTGTGAGATTACAACACATCTCTTTCCCCTTGCGGGTCAATTGAGAAGTCGTGGGGTAAGTAGTATGATTACTTTTGAATTGAAAATATGGAATAATGAAAAATATTATCAAAGTATACAATCCTGCATGTCAATACTAAACTAGAATAGAAAAAGGGAAAAATGCAAAAAAGTGAAACGGACGCGGATCCCCCTTGGGGGGATGGGGAGCAGGCTCGAAAGAGCCTACTCAAAAAATATTTCCTTTTATTATTATTGATTACAATATTAGCAAACTAAAATATCAGAAACCTCTTGGTACTTATACGGGATGAAACCAAGATCTTACAACTTTCCAAAATTTTAAGATTTCAGTGAAAGGGGAGACCCCTGGGGGGATTTGAACACTCCCGAGGCCACTTTCGAACAATAGATTCTATTATTTTCTGTTACACCTGCTAAAAACCAGCAAGAATGTTAGAATAAAATATTCCCAAAATCACTTTAAGAGTACCTTTGGGTCAGCCTACCTTAACTAAAAAAAAAACTAAGTTAAAACTAGCTAAACCGGTAAAAAAGGAACCAAGGAAAGAAAGCTTTCCTTGGGATATTGGCTTTCTGTTGGGGGAAGCCAATATGAAGAACTTAAATTGTTGAATATAACCTTTTAAAATAGAAAAGGAAATCTAGAGCATGCAACCTACGGATTCTCTTTAAATTGCTATGCAAAACGGACGATTTCCCTAAGCTAGATCTATAATGCTTAATGATACTTTTCAGAAATGAGATCTAGACTATGAGCTTTGAAATAGAATATCTATGTAAGTTTTTACTTTAATATAACAGATCTAGATGATATCAAAGCTTTTGAACACAGTAACCAGGTAAGAAAATTGATTTTTTGAAGGAGAAAGAGAGAGAAAGAGTGCTGGAAGCCTAGGAATATTGGGCTTTGGAGTCTGCTTTGGTGGAACACCGAGGGACTATTTCCTCTTGAAGATCTTGAATATGAGGAAGATGTAAACCAGCTCAACCTATTCTACAAGATAGATCACCTGTAACTTAGAAATCCTTGCACAAACAGATGGTTAAAACATAGGTGCTGCTGGAAAAGATAATTGGAAAGCATGCAATTAAACTTAAAATACATGCAACTCCAATAGATCCAAAACAAGCAAACAATAAGAGCATAAATCAAACTAGAATAAACACTTACCCTAACAGGAGGGATCTCTCTCCTTCAAGGCCAACAATTAACCAACAAAAGCAAAGATAAATAACACAGATTATACCTCATAAGCATTTGACAATCACCATTCACACATGAAGAGCATTACACCATAGATCTTGCCTCCAAAGCTTCTTTATTCCAAAATAATAAACAATAACAATAGTAAAATAGCAACAACACCTCAATCCCAGTTCTAACTAGCTTGGAAGAGGTGATCTGAGCTTTATTTATACAAAAAAAGGAGATCCAACCTAGGGGGGCACAAATCCCAAGGAGACAGACCACTGTAGCTGAAGGAGAGTTTATCAATGCCGATCTGAAGCTGAAGTGAGCTTCCATTAAGCCTACTTATCAATCGGGGGGCTGATTGAGCTGACACATCAATCCACAGAGCTTCCAGGAGAGCCCACACGTGTGGAGGAGAGAGAGAGGGTGCAATTCCCCATAAAGGATGCTGAAGTTCAACTCTGGATCTATCCAGATCACCTCCTTCAGTCAAGGATTTGTCAGATCCAGTCAATCTGGTTCAGATTTGATTGATTTCAATCAAATCAGATGAGAATCCACTGATCTAGGATTTTGGATTTGCTCCATTATTCATGAATTTATTAATTAAAATAATCAATAATTGATTTTTTGGGGTTTTTTGACCTGAGTGATGGAAAATCAATCAAAACTTGAAAATAGTGGGTCTATGGGTTTACATGGTGCTATTAGCTTGAAAATTAGCACCCCCATGACTTAAACTGAGTATTTGGCCCACTTTTATTACAAAACTATTTTTTCCAATTAAACTATTAAAAAATAGCCTAAGTTTTGAGAAAATTAAATTTTAATAAAAAACACCGAAAAAATTAAAAAACCTAAGGGGACTTAGACATGTTCATATGACTCAATAATAATGCCTTGCATGTTTATACATTGACACATAGACTCTAATAACCTCAATAGGCCTAAATGCCAAGCTGACCACCCTAACTTTGGAGGTATTGAGTGAAAAACTCAGAAATTATCGGTCGTTTATTCAACAACCAATAATAACCAAGGGAAAAAACACCCTGGGCTGATTGGATTGACAAATAAAGTCTAAGAGACCGAGTCAATTACATACACTATTATGCTAGAACATTTATTACAATTCCCCCATGGGGTATGAACATGTGATATAGTACAACAAGCACTTCCCAGAAGTACTTCTGAAGGTCTTCTAAAGTCAAAACAAGTTATCCTTATCCGGTTCACCAGGCTCACTTGATAAAAAAAAAACACTAAGTACAACTTAGGTGGTAACAGACCCCAACACTCACATGTGGCTCGTCCCGAGCCACTAAACAAAAAGGCACTCGTCCACAAAAATGGCTTGGTGCAAAATTTTTACTTGCCTTGCAAAATCTATGCCTCTAGTGTAGGCCCAGGCTGAGCGTTGGGACCAACCTTATCCTAGAATTCCTTCACCATTTGTTGCACCTTAGAAAATTACCATGCTACTTCCTCTGCCTGTGCAGCCAACTTCTTTACAAGGTCGGAACTAATATGTTCCGATGATCCTTCCTCTAACGATTGCGCGATTTGCTGAAGTTTTTGATGCACAGGCTGAAGAAGGCCTGTGATCCATGCTGCTTTCGATTGGTGTGTCTCGACCTTGTCTTCCCTAGTCCACTCTTGATCACGAAGGGCCTGGACTTCCTGCTGTAGTCACCTTATCTTCCCGCTCTTAGTAACCTTTTCCTGAAGCGACAGTTTATTCTTTTCTTCCTTTGTAGCACTGATTTTCTTATCTGCCTATCACACGCTCTCCCTTGTGTTTTATGCAATTTCATCTTCTAGCAGCGCTCCCCAGATTGCAGCGATGGCTTCAGCTCCCTTTATGTAGATCATTTCTCCTTCTCTGACTTCCTAGCAGCCTCAGACAATGCTCTTCTTTGTTCCTCGAGCACCTTAGGAGGTGTGCTCGGTACCTGCCTTGCTTGAAGCTCCTCAACTTGCTTCTTCAGTTTGATTGTGTTTGTGTGAGTCAAGAAATATTAGCGGTTGAGTCCTCATATTATTGTGCTGCCTCAGGGGGGAACTCTATGATTTCACCCTTGATGGCATTGGCTAATGCGACACGAATTTTCTCGTGTGCCACAAGTTCTTGTTCCTTCTCTGCAAGGAGGTCATTGCGCCCTTCCATTTCTCGCCCTTTTTCCTTAAGGAGGTCCTTGCATGTCTTTGTCTTCCTTTGCCGTTTTATTGCTTGATAGGCAACAGTATTTTCCCTCAGCCATATTTCTAACGCGGCTACCTACTGAATTTCATAGACTTCACTCAAGTCCAGCTTGGAGAAGTCAATCTGTAGAATGCTATTATCATCAGCTGCTCTTGTCTCTTATTTCATTTCCAGTGCGCACCCCAGAATATTTACTTTGATTGGTGACACTGATACTTGTGTGGTTATTGGAATGTTGGGATCGACGCCATATGTCTTGGCCTCCACAGTGGATTTAACCTCATTAATGGATTCTATCAACTTATTCAAATGGATCCCAACTTGGTAAGCAATTCTTACCTGATGTGTCTTCAGAGTGGTGAGGCTATCTTGTGCGACCTTAGCGACATTAGTTGCTAGCTCATGCACATCATCTTCTGTTAGTGTGCTCGTGTTAGCCACTTTGTCGGCTTTTCTCTTCTTGTGTTGCAACCCGCTCTCCTATTGCTGAATTTATACTTGGGTATGGACATTCTCTGGACTAGTCGTGTGCTCTGAATTACTATGATCGGAGCCATAATTTCCACGAGGATTATCTTGTTCTTCCTCTTCCTACGACTGATGATCTTGATCGTCACCTCCAATGTTTCCTTGACCACTTCCTTGGCCAATTCCAGCATCACCATCCACACCAATATTTACATCTTGGTGAGATGGTGGGTCTTCCTGGTTTTGGTCTTCAGGCAGGGGCTCTACCAGTGGGCTGTGCCATTCCTTGGGCCATTCTTTAATAATGGCATCCATGTCCTCATCCGAGATCACGAATCCAACATGGTGTACATGCTTTGTTGGGCCATTCTTGGGTTCCAAAATCATATTATGCACATCAGCCTACAAATTTATGAAGGCCACATACCTGTGCACTGTCATGTGGTAGATTCTGTAGGTTCTCCTGACAACATCACGTAACGCCTTGGCATGCAGAAAAAACTCGATGTTATTGTCCTTCTAGTGGTCCCTGTTCTTATTCCTTTCCCATAAGTTTTGATACTTTGTGCCAAGGCCAAGTAGTGGGACATCTACCTACTGGTAGTCTAGTGGGTTGGACCACAGAATGAACGATATCAGGATGAGCATCTAGGAGTAGTGAAACTTGTGATTATCCTCCTCTTGTGCCTGTTGCGCATCATCTATCAGTTCATTGAGCAGAAACTGTGACCAGTTCAAAATTACTCCTTATTTGTATTGTTCTGCAAGTTCTACTGCTCCAGCAATACATTGAGCCAACTTCATCTTGTGCAACAGTTTGCAAGAGAGGAGATTTTCACTAAACCGGATTGTGCTATCCTCAATGGGGTCAATTCGAAATACCCTCCCTGTGCACTAAAGGCTATACTTCTATTTTATCCTGGCGATGTCTTTTCTGTTCAAATATGATGCTGGGTCTTTCCCTTTCTTCAACAAATTGGTGATGGAAGAAATAAGCTCAACGTCAACTAGGTATGGTTGATCGAGCCATAAACACCCTCATTGGAAACAAACCAGAAGCTGTTTCACGTATGTATTCACTTGTAGAATGTGGCCGAAATGCGGCATGAACAATAAGTCCATTAGTTGTGCGCTAGTGATGCCATTAGCCCACTGCATTGGTACTACAACCTGCACCTAAGTAGGTCCGACTTTGGTAGTCATGGAATTTCTTATCTCCAAGCCAAACTGCAAGCGAGTGTTGACATATTCAAATGTTAAGTTGGATATATTTTGTATCAGATTCTTCAGCAAGGGTACCTTGTTAGGAATCCGAGGAGAAACTAATACTATGGACACTTTATTCGAAAGCGTCATCTCCTCCGCTTCAGCTCTCCTAGGCTGAACATAGTATGGGAAGTATTTCTCTTCTCTCCCAACATCCACATCTGCGTGTGGTGGTGAGTCATGTTCCATGAGGCTTTCTTCCTCTATTTATTCCTCTACTGGTGCTTTCCCCAGGTCATCCACGGTGGCCTTAGCCTTGTGTTTTATCATGTGTAGTGGTGGTGGTTGAGATGCCTCTCCTGATGCTCTCTCTCCGCCCTTCCTCGGCTTCCTGACTGGTTGTGTAGCTATAGCTTTCGGTCTCGGAGAAGCTAACGGTCTCTGAGCAGGGCTTAGTACAAGGTGCATCCAAGGATTTGGAATATTGGTAGGTGTTGGCACCTGTTTAGGCTTCTTCATTGTTCTCGCCATCGGGTCGAGCTCTGTTTGCGGTTCTGGTTGCTGTATCTCAGGTGATTGTATCTCTTCCTCAATTGGGTAGCCTGAGATAATAGTTGTGTCAGATAGCTCACTATCACTCGAAATTTATATAACAATGGATGTCAGGTCACTCTGTGATATACTTTGGCTCTGCAAACACTCGACTCTGGTTCTCTTTCTCTCTCACTGTGCATAAAATGATGCATGAAGGTGAAGCCCAATACTTATACCTGCTAGCACGTCCTATGGTGGTCATGAAAATGGGAGGTTGATGTCTAATCGATCACATGGGATTCTTGGTCGATGTGCTCCCTCATTAAATCGACAGGTTGAGTGCTTTGTTGTAGCTGTCGGCACAGTTATGGAAGTTATGCCAAAGGCAGGTTGATAGGACCCAAAAGCACACCGTCATTTTCCTCGTATCTTGTTGAATTTATGAGTCTTAGCTATCATAATGGCTTCTTCCATTGTCGAATATACACACTTTACTGCTAGCCAGACTGTCATTTCCTCCTTTTGTAGTACTTTCTCTTTTTACTATGCTTTTTTCTTTTTCTCGTACACTTGGCGCTTTTTGCTACCCTTTGCACTGGTTCTGTCGCATACGTGCGACATAACAGGTTATGTCTCTTGGCCTCTCATCTTTAAAAAAAAAACTAACCAAGGATGTTATGAACATCATAGTATGGTTTCAAGTGACTGCCGTCTCACCATACCCGCAACATACATTCTGTTATACCTAAATCCTATCACCAACATGTGATGAGATCCTTAACCCCTATGTTTTCCCTAAATCCCAAAACTTGGAGTGGAAACTTGCTTTGGATATCAATTGTACATGAAAAAACCTAGCACCGTGCTTTCCCTTTGGCTGATGAGTGGTACATTGTTCAGCACCACTTGTGTCCTGTTATAGAAAAGTGGTGCCACAGCTAAAGTGCTTTGTCTTTGAAGTGGTTCTCACCTAAACCGCTCTGTCATAAGGGATCAAAGGCGATACCCTTGGTAAAATGGGAAAAAGAGAAGTTTCTCGAGGCTTCTAGAACTTGAGCCTCGTGTCCTCCCTTATCCCTATCAATATGGGTTAGTTTGAGCTTGATATCCCTCTTGGTAGGATCTTAGAGCCACCTCACCCATAATTCTCTCAACTATCCCTATCCATTGAGCCTTATAAATAAAAGCTCATATCCATAGTTGAGAGGGAGAACTAAATGGTATTGTTATGTTGTTGAATTGACTACCTAGTCCAATCCATTGGAGAGGACAAGAGAGCAAGTTGGAGCTTTTGGGGATGAGGTGTTTGTCTTGTGGAGGAGTTTGTCAACACTAAGGCAATGGTTGTAAACTTCTTCATTCATTTCTTAATGCAAAGCTTATTTCCATCCCACATATCTGTTGTTTTGATTTTGCATGTATATGTTACTGGATTCCCTATGCTTCGATGAAATCTTAGCCCAGTGATTCATTCCTGAATGAATTCTTGTTCCTGATAAGCACTACTGACCCATGGTATGGATATTTTCTCATTTATCTCCAGACACAAAGATTTCAGGCCACTTTATCCCGTGATGATCGCCCCCGTATCCGTCACCACACAAAATACTACCTCATCTTGAATGACACTTTGTATAGACGTGGTATCGATTCCATTCTTCGACGATGCCTTACCCACGAGGAAGCTGAACAAGTTTTGAATGATTGCCACTCTGGAGCATGTGGCGGTCATCTATCTGGGATGGCTACATCCCAAAAAATCCTTCGCGCTGGCTATTTTTGGCCTTCAGTCTTTAAAGATTGTCACGAGGCTATTAAGAAATGCCCACCCTGTCAACATTTTTATCTGAAAAGCGCACTCATCCTGCTCCGTTACACCCCGTCATTGCTGTTGGCCCTTTCTCCAAATGGGGGATCGATTATATGCATTGTAAGCCTACCTCAGCTGGGGGGAATGGTTACATCATCATAGCCATTAATTATTTTACAAAATGGGCTGAGGCCATGCCTACATATGCAGAGGATGGTAATACTGCCACTCTCTTCTTGTTCAATCATGTGATAGCAAGATTTGGAGTCTTGCAGTCCATAGTTACTGATCACGGATCACATTTTTGTAATCAAATGATGGAGGAACTAAGTGCCAAGCTAGGTTTTTGTCATGAAAACTCTATGCCCTATTATCTACAAGCTAATGGTCAGGTCGAGGCCATTAACAAAGTTTTGAAAATGATGCTGCATCGGATGGTTGGAGACCATAAATCTAATTGGCACCATATTATTTTCTCCGCTCTTTGGGCTTATAGGACTTCGGTGAAAACAACTACTGGTTTCACACCTTTCCAGCTTGTCTATGGACTAGAAGCTGTCTTGCCAATTCATTGTCAGATTCCATGCTTGAAACTTGTCGTCAAACTTCTCCCAGACACTTATGCAGAGGAAGAGAGATTTCTATACTTGAATAACCTTAACGAAACTAGAAGAGATGCTGCCTTAGCTAATGAGGCACACAAGAAACGTGTCAAGGCATAGTATGACAAGTCTGTCCAACCTCGTGCCTTTAATGAGGGTGACCTAGTTTTGACCTATGATTAGAGATAGGAAAAACTAGGGAAAGGGAAGTTCAAATCCATGTGGTACGGTCCTTTCGTTATTTCCAAAGTTTTAGAGAAAGGGGCCTATGAGCTCGTGGACTATGATGGAATCCCCTTAGGACAACCTCACAATGGGTTGTACCTGAAGAGGTACTATGCCTAGATCTCTCTTGGATAGTATCTTGTATATATGTATATTACTTGACTTTTAGTGTGCTTGAGTATTTTCAATATGGTTTTGAGTTTAGTGTCCAGATCTGTTTATACCATGTTTTGCCCATGCAGAGCAGATGGCTTTCTACGGCTTCACTGATGGTGCTTGCCACCACACCTTGAATCTTGCTTCAGCTGCTTGGGTTCTCTATTCCCCATCTTATGATTTGGTCAGGTTAGGAGCGGTTTGTATTGGTCCCGCTACCAACAATATCGCCGAGTATCGAGCAGTCATAGGTCTTTTGACTGAAGCTATCTCCCAAGATGTTCGTAACTTGGTAGTCTTGATGGACTCACAACTTGTGGTTTGTCATCTAAACCATGTCTATACCATTAGGAATCCTATGCGTATCCGTCTCTTTCGGAGGCTACGTTTATTGGAGAGGTCATTTGAATCTATTAGCTACAGGCATATCCCTAGGGAACATAATGCAGTTGCCGACTCATTGGAAAATTACATCCTAGACTGGCATAATTCCCATTCATGACATCAAAATAAAACATGGTTCGCTGTAAATAAACCATAAAAGACACATAAAACTCATATAAAACACATTCACCATTTGAGATATATAAACACCAAGGTAGAAGTCTGTATATATATATATATAAACATGTTTTACAAAAAATAGGTCATGAGACCTCATCTGAAGCGCTCAGGATTTTAGGTAAAAAATAATCATACAAAAACCCTAAAGCTAGCTATCAGCTTTCAGTGAACACATCATGCACCCTATCATCTAGTGATGCTCATGGTAACACATAACCACCCGGGCTACTCGACGTAGCAGTTTGCTGAAACGACCCGGTACTCCTGCAGTAGGCCTTTGGTACCTCAGTGGGACTCTCATCGATCAAGGCATCTGGGATTTCTAGATTCAACCTCTAGATCCCCTGTCACATCATCGCCCTGTGGTACAAAACGGGTTCTGTCTTGCCTGTTTAGTGGGGAGGCTCCCCCAGGTTGTGCTGCTCCGACATCTGCATGAAAACATTCAAGTCTTGTTACTGCACATAAAAAATATAAAATATCAAAACATAAAAACACTATTGCCATTTTAGGGTTTTTTGTTTCTTACTAATATCAACCCACTATCCACCTAGTGGGAGCGGTAGGTCAGGGTCACCACTGAAGTCAGTGCTTGCATATTCATAGTCCTCCACCATGAGGAGCTAATCTCTCAACCATCGAAAGAACGGGTCACCGAACCTTACCTTACCTCTACCCACTCCAGTATGGGCCATAATATGTACCCATCTCAGCATGTGAGGGTCTCGCGCCCTCAAATCAGTAAAAGCCACCTGGGGTCTCATCTGGGGAACCTGCTTGAAAAATAAACACACAAAAATGGAACAGAAACCGAACTATTTCAGCTCCCCCTGCTGACACTTGGTCAACTGATCCTTGAAGATCGGAAGTAGAGCTTCTGCCTAGTTGAAAATTGTGGGCGCCATGGCCTCTATAGCGTAGAGAATATGCACTCTAGATGCCTAATGTACCCCTTGGATTCTCACCAGTCTCTACATGGTAAACAAAACTGTTCGTAGTGGGCCATCCACCACTGCTTTTATGGGAATTTTCTTCCCTAATGTCCTGGTCCTAGGAATACAATGGCGGTTTATCAACTCCTGAGTAGTAATTTCCCCTCCACGGGAACCAGGCAAAGAGATGGGAACACCCCATCTTGATAGGCCTGTGAGGAAGTAGATGTCCTCTACTTCAATTGTCAATACATGGGCACCCACCTCAAAATACCATTGCTTTGGATCCCACATCTGGAGTATATGTTCTAATTGGTGCTCATGTGATACGATGCTTGGTGTGCGGAAAAAATTTAGAAGACCAAAGTCTCTCAACGTGGCTATGCAACCCATGTTTCATTCAACAAATGCATCATCATTGTCATGTTTCCTCTCTTTCCAAATTACCATTTTTGATCAATGGGAACCTATCAAAAACCATCACAAGACCAATTAGAAACATTCCCAATCATTCAAATCATCAAATTTGAGCTAGTTTGGCTTGTGCATGCATTTTTATTTACACATGGTCGGCGCCGCCTGTGTCCTGTTGAGGACAGGCAGTGGCACCGATTGTGTGAAGTGTTTTAGGCACGGTTTTAGCAGGGTACCACTTATCCCGCAAGGGATAAGAGTGGTGCCCACTTCCATGGTTTGAGGGCTCGCCCAATAGGCCCAAAACACCACCAAAAATAAAAATGAAAGGATGAAATGAAAGAGCAGGGTTTAAGATATTACCTGGAACTAACGGTGTGGAAATATGACGATAGATGCTCCCGAAATTAGCAGTTGAAAATCTGGCCAAGAAAATGCTCCAAAGGCTCTCCACTATGGGTAAACGGTAAAATGTTTTGATTTTTTTACTATTTACATACCTTTTATACGCATTTTAGGTTTTGACATGTCATAGTTTAAAAAAAAAAATAAGTTATCACAAGAATTCTATCAGTCATGATCCTTTAATGTCATCTATTGGAGAGTTTAACAGTTGTTTTAAGTCATTGTCGGATAAAAAGTGGTAGCATTAAAAGTTTTGGGAGTTTGTTTTTGACTTTTTCGCACTACCATAAAATGGAAAAAGTATTTGAGCATTTATTGCAACACTTTGGTCATGCTCTTGAAACTTAGCATCAAAGGTCCGAGTCCTTTTCTGATTCTTTTTAGACTCGTAAAATCTCTCATTATGAAAAGAGACCTAGTGGAGTCTTCTTTAAACTCTTTTCAGGCTCCTTAAATACGAAAAGATTGTCGAGTGATCTTGTCTTCTTCATGCTCGTTAATGCACTTGAAGAGTTGTTCATTTGACGGTAGGTTATCACTTTTTCAGTTCAGATGAACTATTTTATGAAAAAGGACCCTGTGGAGTCTTCTTCTATGGTCGTTCAGACTCTCTAAAAATGAACGATACCGAGTTAAATTTCATTGGACTCGTTAAATTAAACATTGAGAGACCCTTTTTTGGGAACGAACCCCTCCTCTCTGAGGTTCGTAAAACATATGAGTTTGGACTTGTCTTTAGACGAGCTATAATGAGTGTTTGTTATCCTCTTTGAACTCATAAAAATGAAAAGAGACACTCATCAATCATGATGAGGAAAATGGGAAGGGAGTCATTTTTGCAAATAAATGGCAGTAGTTTGCCATTACGTTTGAACATGGCACTTGTCTGCATATCATTTCAGTCAATTGGGTATTCAGCTGATCCCCATGGTGATCCACTTTCATGAGTCATGTAATTCCTTTGAGTCTTTCAAAAGAATGCATTGTCCACCGTCACAATGTGTGTTTGTCTGGTCTAGTCATGCTGCCAAGTCTTTTGTCGTGCCTCCCGATGTTCAAAGGGAAGTTGAAGAAGTTTACCTCTGCAGTCAAAATAGTATCTATGTCAGTACTTTTGAGTCAGTCTTATGATTACCTCATTCACATCATTCTAGAACTTTGTTCTGAGTTTTGTGTCGTCGATGTGGGATTCATCATGGCCCTCCTTCGACGAGACTATTCCTGTCGACATTAGCTCATCATCCGGGAAATAGTCTTAGAAAAAAATTTAGTACCTTGAGATCTGTATTCCTCAATGACAGATTCTCTCGCTCTCGACATAGGTTCACATCATTGGACTTTGATGGATAGAATCTACTGGGTGTTCGACATCAAGACATCTATTCACACTCAGTAGATTATACTAGGGTACCTTGGAAATCATTGAAATCAATGGTGATCTCTCTCGCACTTGTTAACAGTTCACATCATTGGTACTTGTTTAGCACTCATTACTTTCCCCAAGTTGTGATGGAGTTTTGTATATCAAGCATGGATCCACATTTGTATGGTCGTGGCTATGCTCAAATGTGCGTCTGTATGACATAGATCTATGTTGTATGTTTGGTAGCTATGTCCAAGTTTGAGTCCTCTATCACATGGATCTATGCTATACTCTAGTAGCCATGGTTGTTTATTTCTCTAATGGATCTACCTTGTATTACTCTGCAACCATGAGTTGGTTACATTTGTCTATGAGTCAAAAGTATTGATGTACTACAGATGACTACTCTACGACACTCTCTGACCGAGATGACATTCTCACCTCAAAGTGACAACTTGTTCTCTCAAAGCTCTCGCTTATCATATCCCTCTAAGCCTCATGTGTTGGGGGGCATTATGTTATACCTAAATCCTGTCACCAAAATGTGATGAGATCCTTAACCCCTATGTTTTCCCTAAATCCCAAAACTTGGAGTGGAAACTTGCTCTCGATATCAATTCTACATGAAAAACCTAGCACCGCGCTTTCCCTTCGGCTGATGAGCAGTACCTTGTTCAGCACTGCCTATGTCCTGTTATAGAAAAGTGGTGCCACCGTGGAAGTTCTTTGTCTTTGAAGCGGTTCTCACCTAGACCGCTTTGTCATAAGGGAACAAAAGCGGTACCCTTGGTAAAATGGGAAAAAGAGAAGTTTCTTGAGGCTTCTAGAACTTGAGCCTCGTGCCCTCCCTTATCCCTATCAATACAGGTTAGTTTGAGCTCTAGATCCCTCTTGGTAGGATCTTAGAGCCACCTCACCCATAATTCTCTCAACTATCCCTATCCATTGAGCCTTATAAATACAAGTTCATATCCATAGTTGAGGAGGAGAACTGAATGGTATTGTATGCTGTTGAATTGACTACCTAGTCCAATCCATTGGAGAGCACCAGAGAGAAAGTTGGAGCTTTTGGGGATGAGGTGTTTTTCTTGTGGAGGAGTTTGTCAACACTAAGGCAATGGTTGTAAGCTTCTTCATTCATTTCTTAACACAAAGCTAATTTTTGTCCCAAATATCTGTTGTTTTGATTTCACATGTATATGTTACTGGATTCCTTAGTCACTAGTATGGATGTGTAGATGATTTTCTGGTATCTTTGATGTTCTTGCTTGTTTGACATGTTTGCAGGTACATAGGTTCATGATCAAAGTAGTATTCTAGGTGTTTACAACATTCAGGGAAGGTCTTCATCCTTTGTCGTTCACTCATTTGTTCTGAATCTGAACCATTCAGACTAGAGGAACAACTTCTGTCCGCAGAAGGTGCAATATTCCTGACTACACATTCCATCTAACTTCTGCGGTTTTACTGCACCCACATCAGTGATGTGTACAATCATATATGGTCCTATCCTATGCATCTTCAACTTGCCTGGATGTTTGAAGAATTTTTTGTCATATAGCAACACAAGTCCTCCGACTTCGAATGGATTAACTATGATATGGAGATCATGCCATGCTTTCTGTCACTGCTTTTCAACTGTCTGATGGAATCCTGCGACGAAGCATTCTTCTTCCATTTGAATGAGTTGTGACAACCTTTGTTCAACAACATCTCCGTCAGTCATCTCTGTCAACGTAACAATCCTTATACTCAGTACAATGTACTCCATTGGTATCACAACTTCCTGTCCATATACTAGTTTGAATGGAGTGTTCCCTGTGAGTCATTTGGAAGTTGTGCGATATGCCCATAGCACAACTAAGAATTTTTGATCCCAATCATCTCGGCGTATGTTGCATACCTTGGTTAATGCGTTCTCCAGGATCTTGTTGAAGGCTTCGACCATTCCATTCACTTGAGGATGATAGGGTGGCATCTTCTTATGATGGATCTAAAACTCTGTAGTCAGCTCATCAATCACTTTGTTATCAAAATGCGTACCTTGGTCACTTAGCAAAATTCTTGGACAAACAAACCTTATGACTACATTTTCAAATAAAAACTTTTCCGCAGTTGTAGTGATACAATATTTAACAGGTGCGGCTTCAGCCCATCTGGTCAAATAGTCCATCACAGTGATACTGTAGCGTGCACCAGTTCTCTTTCCTGGTGGGCTGATTGGTCCAATGATATCAACTGCCTATTTGTCAAATTCTTGAAGTGTTATCTATGGTGCAAGTGGCATCTCATCACAGCGTGATGGTTTTCCTGTTCTTTGGCATATATCACAATGCTTGCAAAAACTTTTAGTATTCATGTGTATAGTTGGCCACCATAGTCCTTCCTTCAATATCTTACGCATAGTTTCTTTTCCCACTTAGTGTCATCCTGTAACACCAGCATGTGCTTCACTCATAACCCAGGGTCATTCATAGTTAAAGACACAGTGATGCAATACTTCATCCGCGCCCATTTTATACAGATGCCCAATAATTAATGTATAGTCAACAGCTTTGACCACCAATTGTTTCTTCTGATTAATTGACATTCCATCAGGTGCATAGCCTATACTAAAAAAGTGTATGATGGCGTTAAACTCAGGGTTATGATCGTCCATCATGGGAATAAAAAATAGTTGCACATCAGGAAAATTATCTTCCAAGCTGGTTGGTTCTTCACCACTTTCTATCCTTGACAGTTGTTCTGGCTCGGCATTCAATCGACCAAGTTTTACTATGACCTAAAAATTGAACTTTTGAAACAAGAGAAGCCATCTATAGATATTCCCCCCGAATACTGGCTTGTTGACTAGGTATTTCAGCACTGAATGATCAGTGTTCATTTGAAAATTCCCACCCAAAAAATAGTGTCTGAACTTTTGTAGTGCGTAAACCATAGAGAGGCCTTCTCTTTCTGTCGTTGTGTCGTTCTTTTCTGCCGTGGATAGTTTCTTGCTAGAAAAAGAAATAGGGTTGTCAAGTTCACCCTCTCCTGGTTGGTTCAGGACTATGCTGAGCGTGACAGAAGACACATCGACATGCATGTGGAACTCTTTCTTCCAATCTAGGAATACAAGTATTGGCACAGTGGCCATTGCGTTCTTCAATTTATCCAAGGTTTCCTAGCAAGCTATTGTCCATTGAAACTTTGCATCTTTCTTCAATAGTTTCTCCATAGGTGTAGTGATCGTTGCATATCCTTTGATGAACATTCTCTAGTAGCATGTATGTACCAGTATTGACCTGAGTTGCGTGACTGATGTAGGCAGTGGTAAATCAAGAATAATAGCAATATTTGCTGGGTTGACTAAAATACCATCACGACATACGACGTGGCCCAAAAGCACACCAAACGACGCACATAATATACATTTTTTTGAATTAAGCGCAATCTAATACTGGCGATAACGACCCAACATCATGTATAGACTCTTAATATGGTCTCTTACTAGACCAAACACAGTCCAATAATCAAAGTAGACTTTAAGAAATGTATGTATAAAATATTTAAAAGAAGAAACTACTATTCTAGGAAAGATAGAAGGTGCATTCTTGAGTCCAAAGGGCATTACCATATATTGGTAGCATCCCCATTCTGTGATGAAGGTCATTTTATGGCGATCCTCCTTTGCGATTTTGACTTGATGATAGCCTAAAAATCCATCAGTAAATGACTACATCTCTTGCCCTTCGACACTTTCAAGTACTTCATCTGTAAATGGTGTTGGGAATGGATCGTGCAAGCATGCGTTGTTCATATTCCTTAGGTCAACACAAATCCTTACTTCATCGGCTGTTTTCTTATCCTAGATCACTACAGGGATGATCCACTCTAATTCTTCAACAGGTTCAATGATTCCTATGTTGAGCATATGATCCAATTCTACTTTTACCCTTTCCTTGTATTTGGGGTTCATCCTATACGGTCGTTGCTTACTGGGTTTAGCATCTGGTTGCAGGGGTATTTTCATCTCTCCTAGATCTCCCATTATCCCCTTCATCTTTGAGAAGTTGGTAGGGAATAGGTCCTGATATTCATGCAGTAAATCCGTGATCTTCACAACGGTCTCTTCATCCCAATAATCTCCTATATTGGCGAACATTGGGTTCTCCGGTGACCCAATGTTTACTTTCTTAATTTTTAAAGGCTTAAGGAACTGGTCACTTAAAATACCACTCTCTTCTACTTTGTGCATGCCTTATGATTCTGGTATGTTTATGTTAGTTGGATCATTATCTGGATCTCCAGTTAGATTGTAACAAGCCATCCATTGCTGAATGGTCACACTGCACAGGTGAGAGTTAGCCTCTTCGACAGGGATCTCGACAAATATCTTCTCCTTTATCATTTGAAGCGCAACACCAACTGTAGGGTTCTCATCGATGAATTCAAATGTATGCGCAAACTTCTTAGCAAGCCCTTCCCAATATTGGGTTCCTTGTTGCAATTCCATGGATGCATACTAGGTTCTAGGTGTCATTTCTAATGTATGTACGAAATGATGGACCCATTATTGTCACGAATATTGTACAAATACCGTACGAAAATGGTTAAGATGTTCAACTGGGTTCACCAATCCTAAATATTTGTGATTTATCAGGATGACCTCTTCACCAAAACTAAATTCCATCAACCTTTTGCACTGTGGCCAGTCTGTTATAGATTTCTTATGCGCACCCCACCATCTGCGGGTGTAGGATTTAGCACGTGGTCTAGTGTAGACAACCACTGTGACTCTGTTACAAGTCCTTCAAACTCAGTTAAGAATGTTGCAATGTTAGGGAAACCCTCATAGTTGGGTAGCTCTCTTAACTCATTCTCCACCCATCGCACAGACCTTGTAACTCTTGCACACCTTCTCATAGAGACTTCATGTAGTCTATTTTTCCAATTCTCCAAGGCTTCCCCTGAGTCGGACGTGCATGAACTAGCACTCTTCCAGCTCAGGATTCCATCCATTGTGGGATTGATGTAGTCTTCTTGTAATTCAATAACATTATAGATCTTGTCGAGATAGTCTATCTATCCGTCATTGTATACAGGCTCAACGTATCTCTGTCCTTCTAATGGATCAATGGGAAATACCACTCTCATCTCATTATCCTCAAATGAGAGGATCCTTTTCTTGAACTTTATAATGGTTTGGTTTTCTATAGCCCAATCTATCCCCAGTAATGCATGATATGGGTTTGTGTCATCAACAATGTTTATGACCTCAAAGTATGCACATGTGCATAGCCCTTCAATGTTGACAGGGACTTGACTCAGTCTACCAATGGGTATGACCTTTGCCTGATTTGCAAGTTGCAGCTGGATAGGGGATGAGTCCAAGCATGGCTTGCCCATACTTTCCCAAGTTTGTCACATCAAAGTATTGACATTTGAGCCTAGATCCAAGATGATATAATCCCGTGTCATATTCACCTATCTGTGCAGTCATTCTTAACTCGCGGCCAATTTTGAACTTTTTTCTCACTTGGTTAACTTTCTTTTTAGGTCGTGGATGTATAGGTATCTCTTCTATCATTACTTGTAGTTTTTCAATAGCATATTTACCTCGTATTAGTGTTAAGAAACTTGAGAGGAAGGTTTTGAGATTACTAACCTTTTGTGGGACCTTCTTCTAGAATATGTATTGAAACCACTTGGGCATCTCCTTGGTTTCTTTGAATGTCGATGGTACTTCTGGATCCACAAATTCTTGTCGCATTTCCAAGAATACTTCCTTCTATTTTTGGACATCGAATAGATCCTTTTTCTGCACCACTGACCGTACCTATGGATGTGGTTGTTCTTGTGGTTTATCCTGATCCATTCCATTTGCAGTACCTCCTCATGTTACAACAACAACATTCAGATCTCGTGGTTCTGCCAAAATTATCTAAACATTCATATTCAGAATTTGGAGTTGGGTTTTGCGCAAGGATAGGTCTTGCGATGGTCCTTTCTTGCCATTTTGCGATCAACTGAGGACATTTATCCACATTATGGTCCTGCCCTTTACAATATGAACATGTCTTTGCAGGTTCCAGGACATATATGGCATAGTGACCTGGTTGTACATAGTTATATCATGTAACTTGATCTCTTCCTCTACCAAAACCTCCTCCTCTACCTCTTCCTCTGATGTTTCCACCACCCCTACCCTGTGGCTATGGTTGTTGTGGAGAGTACTGATTTTGCTAGTAGTGAGTTTGGTAGTGATTTTGTGGTGTGTATGGATGACGAGGTGTGTACTGACAGCTTCTCTTCTCTAGGCGTTTGTCTGTCTAGTCACCAATCTGAAAAACCATTCGTGCAGTATAGTGAGGAACTCAACAAATAATACCTTGTGAATATCATAATATATATACCTGTCCATCCATATTTCTGCACTCAACTGTGTTCCTGTGCTTTCTTCTTGCGCAAATGATTGCATCTTAGACTCCAGCCAATCCTCTATCTCTTTCCTCGTCGAAAGCCACAACATTTCCCTTGACTCAAATGATTATGGGTCTCGACAACCGAACCATTTGTTGGCCTCTTTCACATTCTTGTCTAGACCCACGGTTCAACAACACCACAATACCAACAATAAGCCACAAGACATCGGCCCGACAGAGTAAGCTCAGTCGGAAACACTTGTGAGGTAGGCACAGTCTCACCTAAGATATATAATGGGTAAATTCTAGAACCACGTTTCAATAGTTGGCGACAGAATTATAGTCCCTTGGCACGCAGTGAAGGCGATTGACAAAGGAAACTAAGACGATGGAGTCTACTATGGTGTGACTAGACACAACACTATCCTTAACCCCCACAATTGGTGCAATGCAGTTGATCCCTTGTACTGACAGTCAATTTGTGACTCATGCTTTGACTTAGGAGTTTAACCATGAAATTATACAAACACATTCCCGCAATGCTTTTAAATATCGTTCATTCACTGATTAATCAATATAGTGCATACATTCAACTATAACTAATAAATATATAGTAAGAAAATACTTCAACATTCACATAAACTTTCAATACAACCATTCATTCAACACAGGAAATAACGTGGAAACCCATCTGGGAAAAACCACCAAGGTACTCTTCATTTGGCTTGAGAAATGGTGTATAGCACCTTGCAGTCTACAATCTGCACACTGTTCTTAATATATGTCTTCCTAACTCAATATTCTGCTCTCATGCTCTATGGTTTATTCTTCTATCTACTCCTATTGATCCACACATAGCCTAGATTGACTCTTCTACTTACTATATGTGCACTCATCTGCATATTCCTTCTACTACTAGCGGTCTGCGCTCACAACTGTAAGATCCACAGCTTAACAACCTCCTGCTTTTACTAGAGTCTTCTTTGAGTCTTTCTCTTCTACTTACTCTGACTTCCTTAATAGGCTAAACAAAACAACAAAACGATGGACCTTAACGACTGTCCTCTAACAACAATGACGAATGTCCAACCCTTATATAGAACGGGTTCTTCCTATTTATATCTTCTATTGGACCACACAGGGTCGACTACATACTGCTCATCAATTACAGGTCATGATCAGCCGTAAAAAATGGTTACAGGATGTCACGGAATGATACAAGGCATTATCGACCTGACTAACAAAATATTCCTTCATATGTGCGTTATCCATAGGCTTACGCCATCTTTAGGAGCCACGATCTTTTGGTCTTGTCACTTTTTGACCGTTACCCACTTGCACACCTACAAACTTTCCTTTCCTCTTTCGTGTGTGCGCTCTATCCTTCTTTTCCAGTTATTTCACTTCCTTTGTGACCTACTATCCTCCTTGTCCCACGTGCTTTTCCTTCCTAGCTTGTGCGCTAACTTCTTCCTTGTCTACTTTTCCTGGCCCAACAAGAAGCAACATGCATCAGACTGACATGATGTTGAGTTATGGTTTGACAGTGGAACCACCATGGAGGGTGAAGTTGACAGTAGGGGTCAAGTACAACTAATGAGTTCTGACAAGGTCTGGAGAGGATTCAACATCGATGAAGAATGCAAAATAGAGGATATTATGCATGAATTCCCAATAGAGGCAATGAGTTCAACTAATGAGTTAAAGAAGGACTTGAAAAGGAGTGCAGAGCTAGATGGAAAGGAATCCATAGGGACTACAAATGTAACCGATGACACAGACCATATTCCACGTCTAAGGTCAAGGAAGGAAGAAGAGAGGAGAGTTGTGGGAAGACTTATAGTGGAAGCTAAGTTCGCACTAGCAATAGTGAGTTTGCCGAAGGCTAAGGAGAAAATTGCACCCAATATGCAAAACATCGAGGTGAGGTTGACAGAAGAAGTGGGTTAAGAAACCCAAGAGAAGATGAATGTAGTCAAAATAACATAAACAAGGTTGATGTGGAGAAGAAATGTGCATCAAACCAACATGATGTTGAGTTCAAGTTTGACGGTGGAACCTCCATGGAGGGCTAAGTTCATAGTACCGGTCGAGTAGAACCGATGAGTTCTGAGAAGGTCCATAAAGGATTCAAAAATCAATGAGAGGATTCACAAATGTAGATCTTATGGAAAATTGAATACATCACCCACTATCACCTAAGTGGTCATCCTCTTCAATTTAGTACAACTCTTCTTTAGGGAAATGGTGGATTCCCTAATAAGTCTACAAATTGTGAGAGGATTATGAAGAAAATTTTGCACCAGTAGAAATATATACCTCTATTAGAACTGTCTTTTCCTTGGAAACCAAGATGAAATGGAAGCTACATCAAATGGATGTAAAAACAACTTTCCTAAATGGAGTCATAGAAGGTGAAGTATATATTGAACAATCACTAGGATTTGAAACCCACAACAAGGAAACACATGTATGCAGACTGAAAAAATCGCTATATGGGTTAAAACAAGCACCCAGAGCATGGTATGGAAGAATTGATAGATTCCTAATGAATTTGTGATTTACCAAAATTAATGTTCATTCCAACCTTTACTATAAGGTTGAAAATAATGGAATCATGATATTACTATTGTATGTAGATGACCTAATTTTGACAAGGAAGGAGAATCTCATCAGTGAATGTAAGAAGAAACTTGCAACAAAATTTGAGATGAAATACCTTGGCATAATGCATGATTTCCTAGGTCTTGAAGTATGGAACTTTCCTGATGAGGTTTTCCTAAACCAGGTAAAATATACAATAGAGATTTTGAAGAGATTTTTGATGTTAGATTGCAAAGAAATCAACACTTTGATGGTGAAAAACCTGAAGCTACTGAATGATGATTCTTCAGAAAGAGTAGATGTCACATTATACAGACATATTATTGGCTAACTGATGTATTTTAAAAATAAAAGGTCATATATATGTTTTTCTGTGAACACCTTGAGTCAATATATGGTGGAGCCCATACATGTTCATTTAGTTGCAGCAAAACTTATGATGAGGTACCTAAAAGGTACATTGGATTGTGGACTCAGATATATAACTGACAATGAGTTCATATTGTGTGTCTATACTAATTGAGATTGGGCAGGAAGTGTTGAAGATAGAAAGAGCACTTCATAATGTTGTTTCATTTTGGGACAAGGTGTGATCTCATGGTCTGGAAGAAAGCAAACAAGTGTTTCCCTCGGTACAACTGAGGTTGAGTACAGTGCATCATGTTCATCCTGTAGTGAAGAAATATGGCTTCACAAACTAATGGAAGGATTGTTCGATACCAAGATGGATGCAACTGAGATTTATTGTGACAACTAGCGTTGCATCAAGTTAACAGAGAACCTGTTGTTTCACGATAAGTGAAAGAATATAGAGATAAAGTATCATTACATTTGGGATATGTTGCAGAGAGGAGTTATGAATCTTTAGTATGTTCCTACAGAGGAACAAGTTGTTGATGTGCTGACTAAGCCTTTGTCTCATGTAAATTTTGAACACTTTTGAGACAAGCTTGGTGTAGTCTGAAAGGACCTCCCTGGAAAGGAGTGATAATGAGAGTATTATTGAGGATGAGATGGCAGTGACGCACTGGTGCAGAAAAGGCCAGTGTGATTGCAGATGTTGATGAGGTTTGAAATTTACTTATGGCTGATGTTATCCTCCTTGAGGATGGTCCTGCGGACAGGAACACTCTATTGCTCTGAGAGTGGTTCTCACCTTTACCAGCTGAGGATGGTCTTGTAGATGATAGTACTCTCTTCTAGGGAGTGATCCTACATTCACTTGTAGGATGGCCTTGTAGACAAGAACACTATATTGTTGAGAGTGGTCCTTGAAATTACCGACTAAGGATGGTCTTGTAGATGATAGTACTCTCTTCTAGAGAGTGACCGTGCATTCACCGGTAGGATGGTATTGTAGACAATAGCACTCTCTTGTTGAGAGTTGTCCTAGATCTTACCGACTAAGGATGGTCCTGTAGATGATAGTTATCTCTTCTAGAGAGTGATATTGAATTTACTTGTAGGATGGTCTTGTGGATAAGAACACTATATTGTTGAGAGTGGTCCTAGCACTTACCAACTGAGGATGGTCCTATGGAAATTAATACTCTCATATGTTGAGTGGTCTAGCAATTAGTTGCAGACGATATCTGCATTCAGTTGCAGACAACAGTATACTCTCTAAGTATGGTCTTATGGACAAGAACACTCTCTTGTTGAGCATGGTCCTAGCACTTACCGACTAAGGATGGTCGTTATACAGACAATAATACTCTCATATGTTGAGTGGTCCTGCACTTAGTTGCAGACGAGATCTACATTCAATTGCAAATGACCATATCCTATCTGAGGATGGTCTCACAGATAAGCCTACACTCTCTTGATGAGAGTGGTCCTTGCACTTACTGGTTGAAGATGGTCCTATGGACGATAGTACTCTCTTATGGATAGTGGTCCTGCATTGAATTGCAGATGAATTTGTGCATTCAGTACCAAAGATGATGAGGCTCGCGATGACACCAGAGATGATGCTCGAAGAGATGATGCTCTAGATGATGATGATGCTTGAGATGATGTCAGATATGATTATGCTTGAGATGATGATCTAGATGATGTCAGAGATAATGCTTGAGATGATACCATAGATGATGTCTGAGAAGATGCTAATACTCTATACAATACAAGATGATAGAGATGTACGTGATGATGATGTTCCACGGATGATGATGATGTTGGTGTAATTGGGAAAAATTCCTATGACATATAGATTCACCAATTAGTTGTACATAGGCATTGTTGTATTATAGAACACCTTCCTTATTAAGAGGGAGTGTTAAAGAAATGTAATGGCAGAAGATATTTTATTTTGTATTATTATTTTTATTACCCCTTCCAGATATGTAGTTCCTTTGATTAGGGATGTCATTGATGTATTTGGTCATGTACATTCTTAAGGTAAAGCCTCTGTTGTAATTCAGGTCAGTAGTACCCAAAAAAGTATTATTAAAATGTATTTTTGAGTCTTCCAAGGAAATTCATACCTGGAAGCAAGGAGAATTCAACCCACTTGGTTTATTAGGCCTCTTAGCTTATTAGTATAAATAGGAGAGGCGATTACCTAATTTAGATAGATAGAACACTCAAATAGTTGCGCTAGAGAGAGAAGAGACAATCCTTCTAGAGGAGAAGAAGCAGTGTAGTCTTGTTTTTTGGGTCTTACACTGTACTAGTTGAAGTCTATATAGATAAATTTTTGCTAGGTTTTCTTCACCATGAGGGTTTCCTAGGACCAATCTTTGTGTTCTCTTTTGTTCTTCTAGGCTTGTTATTCTTTTAGAGACCCCTTTTTTTGGTATAACGACTTGTAAAATATTAACAATTAGGCCCCAACAATACTCTCCATTTTTTTTAATTGTGTGCACTTGAGAAGAAACTCATTACTTCTATATTGGTAAATCTATTCACTAATTCTAAAAATTGGAATGGACCCAAGAACTCCAAGTCTTAGAGTCATCATATGCAAAGCACATAAATTTACACTAAGTTGTGGAAAGATGTATGTAGTTGTAATAACGCCTCTACAAAGCATATTGATGATATATAATTAGAAAAATGGAAATTGAAAGATGAAAATGCACATGTACTTTTAAAGTATTCTATCATAAATGAAATGTTTGTACACATTGAAAATGAAATTGATGCTTGCAATGCATGGAAAACCCTCAATAAAATGTATGATACTCAACTTGAATCAAAATTGGTGATAGCAAGGCTCCTTAAACAAAGGTTAGATGAAGGGGGGTGTTTTGGGGACTTTGTTGCATTGGTGAGAAAAAATCCTTGTTCTAACTAGGTTGTGAGATAGGAAATAGATAGTGGCTAGTAGTGGGACTAACAAAAGAGTAATCTAAACTAAGATAAAAAAATAAGAAGCATGAAAGTAATTAAATACCAAGATTAACTAAAATAATTTCTTTAAAACATAAGAAGTGGAGGGAAATAGAAATGCTCATATATTAATCCAGTAGAAAAGCTTAAAAATGTGTAAATCACATGGTAAGAGTTGCTCTCTAACAATGGTGAATGAATAACCCTTTAGTCCTTGAGGAATAAGCATAGAAAGAATGAGGGCGATGAATGGTAGAAATGACAGAATATGCAGATTTTGAGTTCCAATGAAATATTAGTTCAAATGTGAACAATGCTCATCGAAATGGGATCCCAATTATTGATGGGGACAACTGGGAAGCCAAATTACTCAACATTAATGAGTAATGGGATCAAAATCATCATGTACATCACGAAAGAGTTGTATGAACTAGGACCACGAGCCATTAATGCACCCAAAATATGACCATCATGTGCTTGATATTTATTGCATGTGTATCAAAGAATATCATGCATAAATATCATGAGTGATGTAGTGTAAAAGTCATGTAATTGAATAAAAAGGGGCATTGTAAGGTTTTTCCATCTCAATAGAGTGAGTATAGTAGCCATGAGTTAGTGTTTTATGATTCTTTTTGCTAAGTGATGATGATTTTTCATATTTTTGATAAAATGTTACTAGTGAGAGAAATCAGATTGATAATAGTCCCCCCCTGATGTGTGTGTGTGAGAGAGAGAGAGAGAGAGAGAGAGAGAGAGAGAGAGAGATTGGATTTATAATAGTTTCCACTTGATGTGTGAAGTTAGGAGCATCTAAGAGAGAGATAAATCAAGTTCATAATAGTTAACCCCTAATGTGTGAGGTTAGGATCATTTGAGAGAGGGAGAGAGATTAGTAAAAAAGGAAGGAATTCGCATGGATACGTGATGAAAACCACCTAAAAAACAATCAAAACATACTATGGAGGTGATCCATTTATACAAATGGGGTGAGAATTCCCATTCTCATGAAAATAATCAAAGTTAGATGAAGTGGGCACTTTGGTCCATATCAAAATAACATGATATGCTCATATGAAGATAACTTCAAGAGTGGGATTAATAGTTGAGGATTTCTCATTGGGAGAGGCCTTGGATCATGGAGTATTTTTCATGGCTACCATTATAACCCATTGCATAATAAAGGGTATGCATTTCAGGTATTTTAAAGGAATCAAACTGACAATGTGAGTTTCATCCACACGATCTACACTGTGCATAATTTTCAAGGAATTAAATTTCCAAGAAATTGAATTGATACTGAGAGTCTTACTCACTCAGTCTACATTGTGCAACTTTTCAATTAATCAAATTGTTTTCAAATTGACATCGATAATCTCAATTGCTTTTTAAGATAATAATAAAAGAAACACAAATTTTCTTTTCTAACATAAAATTTATGATCTCTTTATACTACATTATATTTATCTTATAAGTCATATGTGTGTAACCCTAAAGCATACCTTAATCTATTGGTTCCATTGTTTTGAAAGCATTATTGGTCATCCATCTTATTGTACAAGTTCCTAAAACCATTCTTAAAATAGGGGAAGTACCCAAGAGTAGTTTCCTAAGTGTTTGAGAGAGACATAATTATAAACTTCTAAATATTCTTCATGTTTAGTATTTTCATTATTTATAAATAATAAAAATGAAAATCACAAATTCATATTTTCATTATTATAAATAATAAAAAAGTGAATCACAAATTCATATAAAATTTGCAATTATTTAGAAAAAAAAAAAATTTAAAATAGTTTTTAACAAATAATTATAAAATGACAATTACATATATTAAATATTTTTATTTTCTTTATTACATTTTATATTAGTAAGATCATCTCATGAAACTTTAGGTATATTGTTATTTGGTAGATTTAAATGACAAATTATGTAGGTCTAATGTTATGGGCTATATTTAAATGACAAATTATGATGATCCCCTCTAGGGTTCAACTCATGAGGAATGATCTAATGGGTAGATTTCCACAATCCTAGCCTAAATCAAGCCAAAGGATACAAATGACAAAATATGATAATCCTTGAAAGGATTCAACTCACCAGGAATGATCTAAGGGGTAGATTTCCACAAGCCTAGCCTAAATCAAGTGAAAGGATAAAAATGTCAAATTATGATGATCCCCTCAAGGATTCAACTTGAATGATCTAAGGGGTATATTTCCACAAGCATAGCCTAAATCAAGTCAAAGGATAAAATGACAAATTATGATGATCCTCTCAAAGATTCAACTCACTAGGAATGATCTAAGGGGTATAATTTCACAAGCCTGGCCTAAATCAAGTCAAAGGATACAAATGACAAAATATGATGATCCCCTCAGGGAATCAACTCGAATGATCTAAGGGATAGATTTCCACAAGCCTAGACGAAATCAAGTAAGAGGATAAAAATGACAAATTATGATGATCCCCTCCTAGTTTCAACTCACCAGGAATGATCTAAACGATAATTGTCGTACCTCTATCAACTAGAAAATTGACTAGATTATGATGGTCCTTCTTATTCTAAATCCCAAGCATTTTCCCTTTCCTCTCCTTTTGTGTTCATTTAGAGTGTTTCCTTTGAATCACATTGATAGTAAATTATGACAACCATTAAGGTAACCTTTAATACACATGGAATCTGGCTGCTATAATGGATTTTGTTGATGTAATTATAACTTCAGAATGTATTCACCTGTATATATTATGTATCGTACCCCGATGTTTATTTTGGGAAGTGTTTGTAATGTATTTGAGTCATGTCATGCCCCGATGTTTCGATCGAGAGTTTGTATAATGTAAACAAGTCATGTCAAGTCATTGTGGGTAACCCTCCTATTGATCAAGGGTTAAAGTCCCCGTAGTTGTGGGGCCCTAGGGTTATTAGAATATCCTAGAGAAGTCGTCCCTAGGTGAGTTATTGTAAGTTGGGGCAATAGTCCCCACCATTGTGTTAAGGATAAACCTCCTTGTTGGTCAGAGGGGCAAAGTCCCCACAGTTGTGGGGCACTAGGGTTATTAGACTCTCCTAGAGATGTCGGCTATAGTAAGTAATTGTTAAGTGAGGCCAACATGTTGGAGTGGGATTCAAGTGAAAAAAAGAATATAAATATATAGTGAGCCTCTCTATTTATCACTGACACACTCACTCATTGGGGCGCATGAGTGAGAGAGAAGTTGCTAGGACAAGAGAGAGACTACTGCTGTTGGGAGATGATCTTTTTGTTTTTCGGGTTTGACTTTTGGTGCTGATTCTATCTCTGAGGAAGTTGTAGGGTTTTCTCCTTTATGGTTTCCTTGAGGAAAATTGTTTGTGTCTCTTGTCTCTTGTGTTTATTGCTGTGCATGTTATTCTCTTAGTTAAAGATCCTAAGATCATAATGCTAGCTTGAATGATAAAAATATAACATGGTATCAAAGCTAACCTGAGAAGAAGACATTATGCAGCTGCAGAAGCTATGGCTTCTTACGTTTTGGGCCTCTCTCCACAATCGATCAGCAAAATTATGCTACATTGACTCTCCATTGAAGGGCAAATCTTTCTGTCGAAGTGGAATTCGATTCCAAGCATTTTCAGTTTTTGGTGCAGGAAATTAGGGATTCTTACAGAAGAGGAATTTTTAAGTGAGCCCGACATAGGATTGCTCTCCTCATCAAAGTCAAATTTTAGAGACCTTGGTCAAGATTTTTGGTTGGGTGAAACTTCGAGAAAGTCAAACCCTAGTTTGACCCTGAGCTGGAAAAACCCTAAAATACTAAAAATGATACATTTTGGTAGATTCACTATATCTTGGGATTGGAGAAGGATAAGGAGAGAAAACTTTCACAGGCCGAAGATAGAATACTTATTTACACTATATCCAACATTTAGACTCAGATTCCCTATATTCTAGGAGATATGATCTCTCCAAGTTAGGGTTCTAGCCTCTTCCAGAATTCATCCCTAAACATGACACCTGGGGAGAATTGCTATATCTAGGGCTAAAAAGGTCCAAATAAAATTTCTAAAGATGTTCCAGAAAGGGAACGGTCTTTACTTTCTTTGGTCTGAGTTTCAGGCCGAGAAGAGGAAATAGTAACACGTGGAAGTCCATAAAACTTCTCTATGCTGAACAATCCTGAAACAAGTCACCTTGGGAAAATGATCACAAGTCCCAATTGGTGAAACAAATTCTGATGAAACCTATTGTGTTAAAATAGGGACAGGCAGGGCTACTTCAGTGCAATATTTCAGACACATAGGAGCATCAATTTTGGAGATATCGCAGAAATAGTATCAGGCATTTCTGCAGAAGAAATTGGAAACTAGGGCTTCCTATTCCGGGATCTTCCCTCCACTATTTTCAGAAAAGGAGTGCATTGGACAGCTCAAATTGAATAGGTCTATCTTTCTGTACAATCAGATCTGAAATATTGCAAGTTTTGAAAATTAGGGTTTCTCTGACAAACCCTAGATCAGCAAGCTCCGGAACTAGGACGAACACCTCAAATCGGTAAGATCTAATCTTTTGCTATTTTCATTTGAGGTTCTCATTTCCAAGTGATCTATCACATCAGCTTGATGATAAGCTAGTTAAATTTGACAACTTCCAAGCATGGAAGTATATGATATCTTTGAAGAAAATGAATTGGACACCTACATAAGTAGAGAGGTTCCAGTTCCAGAGGGAGATGAGGCTAAAAGCCTTACACCAGAAGAACTTGGTCAAGGCCAAGAAGATCATTGTTGATTCAATCATGGATCACCTTATACCACAAGTGTCTTCCCTAAAGACATCGAAAGAGATGTTTGATTCCTTGACCAAGCTATTTTAAGGGAAGAACATAAATAAGAATATGAATTTGAGAAAACAATTGAAGAATGTGAAGATCCAGAATGCAGAGACCATACGATCATACTTTACGAGGGTCTCTCAAATCAAAGAACAAATTGTAGCAGTAAAAGAAGAAGTGGAGAATGAAGAAGTGGTGATAGCCACCTTGAATGGCCTCCCAGGACCATGGGATTCATTCATGCAAGGAATGTGTGCCAGAAGGAAGTGATTACTTTCAATAGACTCCGGGAAGAAGAAGAAGCTCAACTCACAATAAGAGAAGAGAATATGGGAGCAACTGAAGATCAAGCTCTCACCATCCAAAGAATATCCCTCAAGCGATGAGGAATACAAAGGACTCAAATATTGAAGAACCTCTTATCCATCTTAGCATTTGGATAAGAAACAATGCTATTACGAATGAAGAAGATGATAAAGCTGAAGGTTGAAGAAGGAGTCTACCCATGAAACAAATAAAGATAAGTATTCAATTGTCATTTCAAGATATTATTTTTTTATGCATTTGTTTATATTCAGTTGATGTATTATCAACTCTTAAAATACTCTCTTATTCTTAACCAAATATATACATAGTTGTATAATAAAATACTTCTATTATAAAAAAACAATTAAAAATCATACTTTAAACATATCCAACATTGTACTATCAAACTATGTACATAGCAACTCAGGCTTATGTTAATTCATCCAATGTCCTCTTACATTCTATTTCCTTGTGGCTTACTATTTACGGTTATTGGTAGATGCCCCTCCACTGCCATTGACTATTTCAAGGAAACACAATTAATTTTAAATGAAAATGGAGCCAGTAAGCTAGACTATGTGATTGAAGTTTTTGACACTAGAAGGTTTCTTCCTTTGAATTAGAATATATTAAGTACATGAAACTTGAAGGTAAATCTAAATTTAGAGGTTCATTGGTACTCTTATCATATGTATTTTTTTTATTAAAAGTATTAAAACATTGCAATAGAATAATAGTATATTTAGGAGTTAGATGTGTAAAACACTTTATTGAATATATAATAATAATATTCTGTTTTAAGTGTTGGTTTTGGTAGTTGTCGAGGTTTTATGAATTTAATGTGAATGAGGTTTTAGCCATCATAGTTGTCAAATTAATGTCATTATGATAAATAAATCTATCATGATAAATCTTGGAGTGGTTGATATGAGTATATTTAAACTAGCAATTGCACTTTGGGGTGCAATAAAAGAATGATGTATTGCAAGTAAAGTAAGGATGAGGAATTTGTAGCATCATAAGAGTTTTTTTACAGTTTTTGTGAGTGACTTCATCCTCCCTGTAAAAACATATAGGATAAGTGCAACATTTAATACTTTTTGTTTTCTTAAGGCTAGTACTCACCACTTATTCACTGAGTTTCAAACCCTTGACCTTAAGCAAGGAGTTCCTTAACATTACACCCATTCATGGTAGAATCACCGGGTAGACAATATTTAATACTTTTATGTTTATTTACAGTAAAATATAATATTTTATTAAAAGTTTAAAAACATTTACATTTCATTTGTAAAATATCTCTATATATTTATTAATTTTTACTTAATCTAAAATTAATTTAATTAAAAAATTAAATTCGTAAAGCATATAAAAATTTATCATTGTAAACATCTATCACCGATCAAATACCATACTTATACATACATAGCATTTCCAATTGACAAAATTTTGATAATGTTCACATGTACGGAAAATTTAAATGTGATTGCAAAAGGACATAATAGACTTTAAATTTGGTGTGTTTATTATTATTTATATAATATTTAAACATGATAACTTTAGCCTAATTATTATAACATGTACAGCATGAGTGGGCCTAATGGTTAGGAGCATGTGTTTCCTCTTAGGAGGTCACGGGTTCAAATCCAGAAGGGGGTAGTGTATGTACACCTATGTAGACTTTAGCAGTTAAATCGCTGCGCAGAGGGGGGTCCCTTGTCCCACAAACAAGGGGTCCTCATACACCAATTTGGTGTCTCGCTTGGCAGTGACCTTAAAAATAGATTATTGTTATTATTATTATTTTATTATTATTATTAATTATAAAATATGACATACTAATAGAAAATTAAATATGTTTTTCATAATTTTGACAATGTAAATACTAGAAACAAGAAAACATTAAATGTAAACTTCATAGAGAAATTTAATGAATGTTTCTTCAAATTAATGAATAACACTTTTAATAAATTCATTAATTTAAATTAGTGTAGTGCTTAATTGGGATTGGAACATAGCACCCATTAATATAGAATTAGCAAAATACTAATAACATTAATAACAACATATTAAATTGATCTTTTATTAAGTTTTCAATTTTATTTGTTCTAATTACTTATTAAATTTTAATTATTACTAATTAAAATTTATAATAATTTATAATTATTACTAATTAAAATTTATAATAATTTTTGTGTCAATCTTAAAAACAACTCACTGATATTTAAAGTTTATAACATAAATATATTATGAAAATTTAATAAAAAAATCATTGTATATAAACTTCAATAATCTCCATAACCATTTATAATAAATTTAAAAAAATTATCTATAGTTTAAATTTAAATAAATAGAAAGAAATTATTACATTACATTCCATTGACCATGGGCACTGCACTATGTAACCTTAAACAAATGACAAATTGCACCCTCCAAATCCATTCCCATTGACCATCGGCATTCCACTATGTAACTTTAAACAAATGACAAATTGCCCCCTCCAAATCCATTCTCCATTGTTCAAAAAAGATAAAACTAAAGGGCTCATTCACTATCTTAAGCACATTGTTCCGGACAACGAATATTTCAAGGCAAAAATATGAAAAATTAAAATTAAAATGCATTTTATTTTTTTTACATTTTAATATGAGGTTTGTTGTGTGGTCACCATTACCATATGCTACATTTGCGTAGTACCTCCCACCAACATAATTTTGTCAACTTCGGTTTTACTCATTTTGGCATACGCCAAGCACTTGTCCACAATTTCAATGCATTTTTCAAACATATCAATGTTCATCTGCTCTCTTGATTTTCAAATGAAGGTCCTGAGTTTCATGGAGATAGGGGTACTTCAACGATGGCCTCCACACAGGAACACAACTCTCTATTGGCCTGCTCACATGCACTGCAAAGTATCCAAAGCACTATTGCATTTGAGGATGTGTTGGTTTTGAATTTTTTTAAAATTCCTCCCTAAATTGGCTCACCAATTTATTGTCAAAATCCTCACCTCCCAGATGGGTGTCTCCTCCAACTGCCTTGACCTCGATTTTGTGCTCCTTAATGTTAAGCATGACAACATTGAAATTCCCTCCGCCCAAATTGAAGATAAGGATATTCTCACCATTGTATGATGAATAAGTTGTTTGGTCAAATCCATATGCACTTGCAACAGAAGTTGGCTCATTCAATATTTGTAACAGATCAAAACCTGCTAGGCAATTTTAGTGGTCCTCCTTTGAGAATCAGTATATTATGTGGGAAAGGTAATCACAACTTAATTTACCTGGAAACCAAGGTATTGTTGGGCGCTTTCTTTCATCTTAAGCAACACCATTGACAACATTTCCTCAGCCTCAAAGGTTTTATTTTATCCTTTCAAGAAAAATTGGATGAGAGGCTTGTCATTAGGTCTGCATGCAACAGAAAATGTCTAGACACACTTATCACTTCGCATGCAAGAATCTGAGAAGCGCCTCGCAAACAATCTCTTTCCATAGAAAAATATGTTTGCAAGGTTAGACATGACTTTATTCTTGGCAAGCTGCCCAATTAAGCATTCATTTTCTGTGAAGGCAACCATGGAAGGGGATTGAATGCTTATATAGAAATCCTGTGTTCAATGGTAGGAAATAAGATAATGTTAGGAAATATGCGTTCATTGGCACACAAGAAGAGGTCAAATCGACGACGAAATTCATGAAATCCGTATGGATTACAGAAGCAGGAGTGTAGGAATAAATCAACGGTAAAACGATAATTCTTAGTCCTTCGATATGAATTTTTTTTCCAATTATTTTCAGGTCTTTGATATAATAACAGTAATTTGAATCTTGTTTTAATACATAAACACGTAGAACATTAAACAACTACATATATATAAAACAAGAATAAAATTGGATATATAACAAGAATGAAATTGGATATATAGTTTTATTTGTATGAACAAAATTTTGGTATTTATTGACACAGAGATATGTATATACACTTCCTGCAAACTAATGTAATATATATTTATATGTAAAGTATATACACATTCCATTTGATTTAGTTTTGACCTATTTCTACGTCTATTTATGCATGCAATACCATTGAACACAAATGTGTGTGCATATATATATGCAAAACAGTCTCCATGCTTTCTAGATGATATCCAGACGTTTCACTTTGATTATATGAATTGTGTAAATTCGTAAAATTTCAACATTTGAAAACATTCCACAAAGTACACTCTCAACAATATCACCATTAATATTGCTTCACAGAGACTACCAATTTTCCATCCAATCCGGTCATCTCATGGTCCTAACATCCTCCAAAAATGTAACTACAGGTGTGACAACGTTCTGTGCAAAATTTTGAGGAGCACCTCTATCTGCTCAAATAGATAGATATTGATATAATTGTATTGAGGCTATCAAATTTCCATCCAGTTGGGACATTTCAAGCCCTTAGCATCCCAAAAATGTAACCATGAATCATTGATAAAAATTTTGAACATCACCTGCTGTATCTATCTATCGCATACATATTTCTCAATATTTTTATCCTATTCAATTTACTATAGTTAAGCACCACATTTACAATGAGAAGCGTGTTTGGTAGCTATGGATTCAAAAATTTGTGAAAAAAATTATTGTCAATTAGTACTCAGATGCATAATCCTCGTCACTGGATTCTTTAGGTCATCCAAGTAGTCCTTGTATGAAAATAACTTTACATCCTGAAGTACATTCAAATCACAATTAGCTTATAAGTTATCATACAGATAAGGTGGTCATAAAAAGAGAATGTGGAAGCTTTAAAAGATGTTAAACCAACCATGTCAATTTTGCCAACTTATGCAGAGACAACCTCTTCATTATCTTGCAAAAGAGATAGAATTCAAATTAATTGTCCACGGTTCCAAAAGATAAAAAAATAATTGCTCATAGAATTATATGCTAAGCATACAACATAAACATTGAAAGGGAATATAAGCAAACCTGTCGGATTTTGTCAAGGTATTTAGCCATGGAAATCTCATATTCCATCTTTAGTGCATGAGTTTTTTCAAAGTAAGGTTTTTTCTCCTATAACCAGAAAACATGGGAAGCGCATTAGAGAATCCCATCAAACCACATAATGTGAAATAAAATGAAACTAGTGATATGCCAAAAGCACTTAGCTCTTTAAACCATAGAAACTTGAAATGATACACCAACAACATCCACAAAATGAACTAAAACTCCATTCAATTAAAGGTTATTATCCAAAATCCACACAATTATAGACGTTGTATCTGTGAAAGTTCTCCAAACATTGTTGTAGTCGATGTTTATATTGTGTCATTCCTTTACCTCATAAGCCTTAAATTTTAGATAGTGTACTAATAGGTGTTTAATGACATAATTCTTTAGAAAAGGAAAAGAGATCCAAAACAACACTCCAAACCAAAATCCAACCATTGAAAAAAATATATATACCAACCATTCCTTTTAAATGGTAACCTAACCTCTTGTGCCATTGAATTCCATTTATCAGTTCCTTGACTCCAAACCAAAATCCAACCATTGAAAAAAAATATATACCAACCATTCCTTTTAAAGGGTAACCTTACCTCTTGTGCCATTGAATTCCATTTATCGGTTCCTTGTCTGTGGACCTGCACAAAACGGTTCATACTTCAGTTCACATGCAAAACATATAAAGTAAAGTTGAAGGTCCAATGGACAATAACAGAAGGCTCACCATAGTTGCTCTGTCTATAAATAACGTATCACACAATGAATGAGATAACTGATAGAGATGGGCCTTGAATCTAGCATACCCATTTGGAATCAGCATTAACTTCTTTGTATTTAATTCTGAACTCCTCCCTGCCATGACAGATCTTGTAAGCAAGCAAGCATAGCCTTGTCCCTCCATTAAAAAAAATCCAAAAATAGTATAACCCATTGAGGAATCTAGGTATTCATGATTTTATGTGTGTATATTGTATACTACATATGCCTTCAATTTACAGAAACATGATGCCCAATAAGAGTCTGCTAAGTTCAAAATCAGATAACTCAACAATGCAGCTATGCTTAATGCTTTAAGCATTCAGTATATATTTGTACTGCTGGTAAAGCCGTCAGGAAAGATATCTTACATAAAAACAAAGAAAGATTTTTGTGGCTTTTTGTGATGATTTGGGTCCTTTGGATTCTTTGCACATTTTGGAGCCCTTTCAATCTCCACCACTTATGTTTTTTGATGTTTTCCACTTCAGCTGCAAAAGAATAAAAGTACCAAAGTTGTTAAAAGTACTCGTCTCGTGTTTATTGACCCATGTCATAAGGGCACCCATTTTAGGTCAAAGGGAAGCTAAAATAAATATAGTGATAGTAGAATATACAATTGCAAGTGCCCCTTATTAGTATATTCAACTGCATGGTGACACTCTGCAAACATTAATAGAAAAAACGTTAGCGCCCACATTGAACACTAGCATAAACTGTTACCAACCCACCGATTTAATTTTTCTTGTTTGACATGTTTACAGGTACATAGGTTCATGATCAAAGTAGTATTCTAGGTGTTTACAACATTCAGGGAAGGTCTTCATCCTTTGTCATTCACTCATTTGTTCTGAATCTAAACCATTCAGACTAGAGGAACAACTTCTGTCCGCAGAAGGTGCAATATTCATGACTACACGTTCCATCTAACTTCTGCGGTTTTACTGCACCCACATCAGTGATGTGTGCAATCATATATGGTCCTATCCTATGCATCTTCAACTTGCCTGGATGTTTGAAGAATTTTTTGTCATACAACAACACAAGTCCTCCGACTTCGAATGGATTAACTCTGATATGGAGATCATGCCATGCTTTCTGTCACTGCTTTTCAACTGTCTGATGGAATCCTGCGACGAAGCATTCTTCTTCCATCTGAATGAGTTGTGACAACCTTTGTTCAACAACATCTCCGTCAGTCATCTCTGTCAACGCAACAATCCTTATACTCAGTACAATGTACTCCATTGGTATCACAACTTCCTGTCCATATACTAGTTTGAATGGAGTGTTCCTTGTGAGTCATTTGGAAGTTGTGCGATACGCCCATAGCACAACTAAGACTTTTTGATCCCAATCATCTCGGCGTATGTTGCATACGTTGGTTAATGCGTTCTCCAAGATCTTGTTGAAGGCTTCGACCATTCCATTTGCTTGAGGATGATAGGGTGGCATCTTCTTATGATGGATCTAAAACTCTGTAGTCAGCTCATCAATCACTTTGTTATCAAAATGCGTACCTTGGTCACTTAGCAAAATTCTTGGACAAACAAACCTTATGACTACATTTTCAAATAAAAAATTTTACGCACTTGTAGCGATACAATATTTAACAGGTGCGGCTTCAGCCCATCTGGTCAAATAGTCCATCACAGTGATAATGTAGCGTGCACCAGTTCTCTTTCCTGGTGGGCTGATTGGTCCAATGATATCAACTGCCTACTTGTCAAATTATTGAAGTGTTATCTATGGTGCAAGTGGCATCTCGTCACAGTGCGATGGTTTTCCTGTTCTTTGGCATATATCACAATGCTTGCAAAAACTTTTAGTATTCATGTGTATAGTTGGCCACCATAGTCCTTCCTTCAATATCTTACGCATAGTTTCTTTTCCCACTTACTGTCATCCTGTAACACCAGCATGTGCTTCACTCATAACCCAGGGTCATTCATAGTTAAAGACATAGTGATGCAATACTTCATCCGCGCCCATTTTATACAGATGCCCAACAATTAATGTATAGTCAACAGCTTTGACCACCAATTGTTTCTTCTGATTAATTGACATTCCTTCAGGTGCATAGCCTATACTAAAAAAGTGGATGATGGCGTTAAACTCAGGGTTATGATCGTCCATCATGGGAATCACAAATATCAGGAAAATTATCTTCCAAGCTGGTTGGTTCTTCACCACTTTCTATCCTTGACAGTTGTTCTGGCCCGGCATTCAATCGACCAGGTTTTACTATGACCTAAAAATTGAACTCTTGAAACAAGAGAAGCCATCTATATATATTCCCCCCGAATACTGGCTTGTTGACTAGGTATTTCAGCACTGAATGATCAGTGTTCATTTGAAAATTCCCACCCAAAAAATAGTGTCTGAACTTTTGAAGTGCGTAAACCATAGAGAGGCCTTCTCTTTCTGTCGTTGTGTCGTTCTTTTCTGCTGTGGATAGTTTCTTGCTAGAAAAAGAAATAGGGTCGTCAAGCGCACCCTCTCCTGGTTGGTTCAAGACTATGCTGAGCGTGACAGAAGACACATCGACATGCATGTGGAACTCTTTCTTCCAATCTAAGAATACAAGTATTGGCACAGTGGCCATTGCGTTCTTCAATTTATCCAAGGTTTCCTAGCAATCTATTGTCCATTGAAACTTTGCATCTTTCTTCAACAGTTTCTCCATAGGTGTAGTGATCGTTGCATATCCTTTGATGAACATTCTCTAGTAGCATGTATGTACCAGTATTGACCTGAGTTGCGTGACTGATGTAGGCAGTGGTAAATCAAGAATAATAGCAATATTTGCTGGGTTGACTAAAATACCATCACGACATACGACGTGGCCCAAAAACACACCAAACGACGCACATAATATACATTTTTTTGAATTAAGCGCAATCTAATACTGGTGATAACGACCCAACATCATGTATAGACTCTTAATATGGTCTCTTACTAGACCAAACATAGTCCAATAATCAAAGTAGACTTCAAGAAATATATGTATAAACTATTTAAACGAAGAAACTACTATTCTAGAAAAGATAGAAGGTGCATTCTTGAGTCCAAAGGGCATTACCATATACTGGTAGCATCCCCATTCTGTGATGAAGGTCATTTTATGGCGATCCTCCTTTGCAATTTTGACTTGATGATAGCCTGAAAATCCATCAGTAAATGACTACATCTCTTGCCCTTCGACACTTTCAAGTACTTCATCTGTAAATGGTGTTGGGAATGGATCGTGCAAGCATGCGTTGTTCATATTCCTTAGGTCGACACAAATCCTTACTTCATCGACTGTTTTCTTATCCTAGATCACTACAGGGATGATCCACTCTAATTCTTCAACAGGTTCAATGATTCCTATGTCGAGCATATGATCCAATTCTACTTTTACCCTTTCCTTGTATTTGGGGTTCATCCTATACGGTCGTTGCTTACTGGGTTTAGAATCTGGTTGCAGGGGTATTTTCATCTCTCCTAGATCTCCCATTATCCCCTTCATCTTTGAGAAGTTGGTAGGGAATAGGTCTTGATATTCATGCAGTAAATCCGTGATCTTCACAACGGTCTCTTCATCCCAATAATCTCCTATATTGGCGAACTTTGGGTTCTTTGGTGACCCAATGTTTACTTTCTTAATTTTTAAAGGCTTAAGGAACTGGTCACTTAAAATACCACTCTCTTCTACTTTGTGCATGCCTTATGATTCTGGTATGTTTATGTTAGTTGGATCATTATCTAGATCTCCAGTTAGATTGTAACAAGCCATCCATTGCTGAATGGTCACACTGCACTGGTGAGAGTTAGCTTCTTCGACAGGGATGTCGAAAAATATCTTCTCCTTTATCATTTGAAGCGCAACACCAACTGTAGGGTTCTCATCGATGAATTCAAATGTATGCGCAAACTTCTTAGCAATCCCTTCCCAATATTGGGTTCCTTGTTGCAATTCCATGGATGCATACTAGGTTCTAGGTGTCATTTCTAATGTATGTACGAAATGATGGACCCATTATTGTCACGAATATTCTACAAATACTGTACGAAAATGGTTAAGATGTTCAACTAGGTTCACCAATCCTAAATAGTTGTTATTTATTAGGGTGACCTCTTCACCAAAACTAAATTCCATCAACCTTTTGCACTGTGGCCAGTCTGTTATAGATTTCTTATGCGCACCCCACCATCTGCGGGTGTAGGATTTAGCACGTGGTCTAGTGTAGACAACCACTGTGACTCTGTTACAAGTCCTTCAAACTCAGTTAAGAATGTTGCAATGTTAGGGAAACCCTCATAGTTGGGTAGCTCTCTTAACTCATTCTCCACCCATCGCACAGACCTTGTAACTCTTGCACACCTTCTCATAGAGACTTCATGTAGTCTATTTTTCCAATTCTCCAAGGCTTCCCCTGAGTCGGACGTGCATGAACTAGCACTCTTCCAGCTCAGGATTCCATCCACTGTGGGATTGATGTAGTCTTCTTGTAATTCAATAACATTATAGATCTGGTCGAGATAGTCTATCTATCTGTCATTGTATACATGCTCATCGTATCTCTATCCTTCTAATGGATCAATGGGAAACACCACTCTCATCTCAGTATCCTCAAATGAGAGGATCCTTTTCTTGAACTTTATAATGGTTTGGTTTTCTATAGCCCAATCTATCCCCAGTAATGCATGATATGGGTTTGTGTCATCAACAATGTTTATGACCTCAAAGTATGCACATGTGTGTATCCCTTCAATGTTGACAGGGACTTGACTCAGTCTACCAATGGGTATGACCTTTTCCTGATTTGCAAGTTGCAGCTGGATAGGGGATGAGTCCAAGCATGGCTTGCCCATTCTTTCCCAAGTTTGTCATGTCAAAGTATTGACATTTGAGCCCAGATCCAAGATGATATAATCCATGTCATATTCACCTATTTGTGCAGTCATTCTTAAATCGCGACCAATTTCGAAATTTTTTCTCACTTGGTTAACTTTCTTTTTAGGTCGTGGATGTATAGGTATCTCTTCTATCATTACTTGTAGTTTTTCAATAGCATATTTACCTCGTATTAGTGTTAAGAAACTTGAGAGGAAGGTTTTGAGATTACTAACCTTTTGTGGGACCTTCTTCTAGAATATGTATTGAAACCACTTGGGCATCTCCTTGGTTTCTTTGAATGTCGATGGTACTTCTAGATCCACAAATTCTTGTCGCATTTCCAAGAATACTTCCTTCTATTTTTGGACGTCGAATAGATCCTTTTTCTGCACCACTGACCGTACCTATGGCTGTGGTTGTTCTTGTGGTTTATCCTGATCCATTCCATTTGCAGTACCTCCTCATGTTACAACAACAACATTCAGATCTCGTGGTTCTGCCAAAATTATCTAAACATTCATATTCAGAATTTGGATTTGGGTTTTGCGCAAGGATAGGTCTTGCGATGGTCCTTTCTTTCCATTTTGCGATCAACTGAGGACATTTATCCACATTATGGTCCTGCCCTTTACAATATGAGCATGTCTTTGCAGGTTCCAGGAGATATATGGCATAGTGACCTGGTTGTACATAGTTATAGCATGTAACTTGATCTCTTCCTCTACCAAAACCTCCTCCTCTACCTCTTCCTCTGATGTTTCCACCACCCCTTCCCTGTGGCTATGGTTGTTGTGGAGAGTACTGATTTTGCTAGTAGTGAGTTTGGTAGTGATTTTGTGGTGTGTATGGATGACGAGGTGTGTACTGATGCTGATACTGATTTTGATATTGATTGTGTGGGAAATGTGAAGGCTGATACGATGCTTGCACCTGTTCATCCTGATCGTGCCCCTCATTTTTCATTAATTAGGTGTCGACAATTTTTTCCTTCAGAAGCTGATATGCTATGCAATCTTTCTCTTCATGTCCTACTGAATTACAAAATTTACAGAAGAGGCTTACCGTAGTACTTACAAATTTTTGCAAATATAAAAATTCTTCGTCGCGATGCCCTCTAGACTGGAATATGTAGCACCAGGGTAGTCTGTGGCCATTTAGTGGGTTTGGCGCACCGGAGGAGACATAATTCATGAAGGTCGGACAATTATCATTAGTATGTCTGTCCATTCTACATTTTGTGCACCATAAATATTCTTGTGCTTCCTTACCCTTCTTGATGTCCTAAAGCTGTATTGTCAGATTAGCCAACTGTGACTAAATCTGTAACATTCTTGTGGTACCATCACCAATGGGCGAGGACTCTAGCTTCATTGCTAAATCTAATGCTTATGTCTACGACTCAATATTTTGTTGCATTAGCGGCCCACGGATGTGTGGTAATAGTGCATCAATAAACCACTCTTTATGTTGTACATCTGACATTTGGAAACTCACTTTGGCCATCAAAGTTTTAAAGCGCTAGTCCAAGTCCCATACTAACTCTGTCAGTTCTTGTTTTATCTCCCTGATATCAGTAATCCACTATGACTCAGACTTTGGTTATATGAAATCAAAGATCATTGCAACTTAGATCTCATCCAGAGTCTTCTATGGTGTTCCGACCAGTGCAACACATAAATTTATAAACCAATCTAGTGCACAACCCCTCATAGTCGTGATCATATGTGCCTTATTTATGTCTTCATTATGGACTAAACAAACCATCCAAACAACATCACAGAGGAACCAATGCTTCTCTGGATATTTTGCTCCATTTCCATTAAATGTGGGTAGCTGAATGTCTACCCCAGCCATTGAGTTGGTGTCATGGTTCTTTGGTAAAGGATTCAAAGGAGGTACACCTTCCTGCATACTAGTCATAGTACTAGCATTATCAGTATTAGTAGTTCTCTTCGGGGATGAGACTCTAGATCTCACCTCTGGTGATATTCCTGGTGTGATGTAGTTGTGTCATGACCTTGGTGTCTCAACAGAGTCTTTAGAGTCCTATGGTGCTTTCAAAATTGGGTTATAGTCCTCCTATTCATTGCAAGATCCTTCACTTCTCTGCGACTGAAGTTCTTGTTCACTCTCCTTGAACAGGCTAGGATTCCATCGTCCTTCTTCAGTCTTTCTTCTTTTCCCTGATCTGAAACTCCTTCCACTCCTTAGGACTCCGACTTCTAGGTTAGGTTTTGTACTTCCAAGGAACATTTCAACTCACCCTTTCCCATTTTCTTAATAGGCCATCTGCGACATAATCTCCTTCCCAGGTATGCAACTCAAATACTCAAATGCAAGATACCCTTCTCATAAATGAGCATCTTAATACATGTATTGATAGACAACAATTATCTTCTTCGAGGTCCTTGGAAAAAATTTCTTCTAGCCTCACTATATGAGGTTATAGTGTCTACTGCAAACTCAGTGATATATCCTTGCAAGATACTGTCAACCCAATAATCGATAGCTCTAGAGATGGTATTACTTACACTGTTTACCTTGTGAACCAACCGATCACTCCATTCGACAGCTTCTCTTCTCTAGGCGTTTTTCTGTCTAGTCACCAATATTAAAATCCATTCGTGCAGTATAGTGAGGAACTCAACAAATAATACCTTGTGAATATCAGAATATATATAGCTGTCCATCCATATTTCTGCACTCAATTGTGTTCCTATGCTTTCTTCTTGCGCAAATGATTGCATCTTAGACTCCAGCCAATCCTCTATCTCTTTCTTCGTCGAAAGCCACAACATTTCCCTTGACTCAAATGATTATGGGTCTTGACAACGAAACCATTTGTTGTCCTCTTTCACATTCTTGTCTAGACCCGCAGTTCAACAACATCACAATACCAACAATAAGCCACAAGACATCGGCCCGACAGAGCATGCTCAGTCGGAAACACTTGTGAGGTAGGCACAGTCTCACCTGAGATATATAATGGGTAAATTCTAGAACCACGTTTCAATAGTTGGTGACAGAATTATAGTCCCTTGGCACGCAGTGAAGGCGATTGACAAAGGAAACTGGGATGATGGAGTCTACTATGGTGTGACTAGACACAACTGTATGCCAGTGCGCATGACACAACACTATCCTTAACCCCCACAATTGGTGCAATGCAGTTCATCCCTTGCACTGACAGTCAATTTGTGACTTGTGATTTGACTTAGGAGTTTAACCATGAAATTATACAAACACATTCCCGCAATGCTTTTAAATCTCGTTCATTCACTAATTAATCAAGATAGTGCATACATTCAACTATAACTAATAAATATATAGTAAGCAAATACTTCAACATTCACATAAAATTTCAATACAAACATTCATTCAACACAGGAAATAACATGGAAACCCATCTGGGAAAAACCACCAAGGTACTCTTCATCTAGCATGAGAAATGGTGTATAGCACCTTGCAGTCTACAATCTGCACACTGTTCTTAATATATGTCTTCCTAACTCAATATTCTGCTCTCATGCTCTATGGTTTATTCTTCTATCTACTCCTATTGATCCACACATAGCCTAGATTGACTCTTCTACTTACTATATGTGCACTCATCTGCATATTCCTTCTACTACTAGCGGTCTGCGCTCACAACTGTAAGATCCACAACTTAACAGCCTCCTACTTTTACTAGAGTCCTCTTTGAGTCTTTCTCTTCTACTTACTCTAACTTCCTTAATAGGCTAAACAAAACAACAAAACGATGGACCTTAACGATTGTCCTCTAACAACAATGACGAATGTCCAACCCTTATATAGAATGGGTTCTTCCTATTTATATCTTCTATTGGACCACACAGGGTTGACTACATACTGCTCATCAATTACAGGTCATGATCAGTCGTAAAAAATGGTTACAGGATGTCACGGACTGATACAAGGCATTATCGACCTGACTTACAAAATATTCCTTCATATGTGTGTTATCCGCAGGCTTACGCCATCTTTAGCAGCCACGATCTTTTGGTCCTGTCACTTTTTGACCGTTACCCGCTTGCACACCTACAAGATTTCCTTTCCTCTTTCGTGTGTGCGCTCTATCCTTCTTTGCCAGTTATTTCACTTCCTTTGTGACCTACTATCCTCCTTGTCCCACGTGCTTTTCCTTCCTAGCTTGTGTGCTAACTTCTTCCTTGTCTACTTTTCCTGGCCCAACAAGAAGCAACATGCATCAGACTGACATGATGTTGAGTTATGGTTTGACAGTGGAACCACCATGGAGGGTGAAGTTGACAGTAGCGGTCGAGTACAACTGATGAGTTCTGACAAGGTCTGGAGAGGATTCAACATCGATGAAGAATGCAAAATAGAGGAGATTATGCATGAATTCCCAATAGAGGCAATGAGTTCAACTAATGAGTTGAAGAAGGACTTGAAAAGGAGTGCAGAGCTAGATGGAAAGGAATCCATAGGGACTACAAATGTAACCGACGACACAGACCATATTCCACGTCTATGGTCAAAGAAGGAAGAAGAGAGGAGAGTTGTGGGAAGACTTATAGTGGAAGCTAAGTTCGCACTAGCAAAAGTGAGTTTTCCGAAGGCTAAGGAGAAAATTGCACCCAATATGCAAAACATCGAGGTGAGGTCGACAGAAGAAGTGGGTTAAGAAACCCAAGAGAAGATGAATGTAGTCAAAATAACATAAACAAGGTTGATGTGGAGAAGAAATGTGCATCAAACCAACATGATGTTGAGTTCAAGTTTGACGGTGGAACCTCCATGGAGGGCTAAGTTCATAGTAGCGGTCGAGTAGAACCGATGAGTTCTGAGAAAGTCCATAAAGGATTCAAAAATCAATGAGAGGATTCACAAATGTAGATCCTATGGAAAATTGAATACATCACCCACTATCACCTAAGTGGTCATCCTCTTCACTTTAGTACAACTCTTCTTTAGGGAAATGGTGGATTCCCTAATAAGTCTACAAATCGTGAGAGGATTATGAAGAAAATTTTGCACCAGTAGAAATATATACCTCTATTAGAACTGTCTTTTCCTTGGAAACCAAGATGAAATGGAAGCTACATCAAATGGATGTAAAAATAACTTTCCTAAATGGAGTCATTGAAGGAGAAGTATATATTGAACAATCACTAGGATTTGAAACCCACGACAAGGAAACACATGTATGCAGACTAAATTTTTTTCTATATGGGTTAAAACAAGCACCCAGAGCATGGTATGGAAGAATTGATAGATTCCTAATGAATTTGCGATTTACCAAAATTAATGTTCATTCCAACCTTTACTATAAGGTTGAAAATAATGGAATCATGATATTACTATTGTATGTAGATGACCTAATTTTGACAAGGAAGGAGAATCTCATCAGTGAATGTAAGAAGAAACTTGCAACAAAATTTGAGATGAAATACCTTGGCATAATGGATGATTTCCTAGGTCTTGAAGTATGGAACTTTCCTGATGAGGTTTTCCTAAACCAGGTAAAATATACAATAGAGATTTTGAAGAGATTTTTGATGTTAGATTACAAAGAAATCAACACTTTGATGGTGAAAAACCTGAAGCTACTGAATGATGATTCTTCAGAAAGAGTAGATGTCACATTATACAGACATATTATTGGCTAACTGATGTATTTTAAAAATAAAAGGTCATATATATGTTTTTCTGTGAACACCTTGAGTCAATATATGGTGGAGCCCATACATGTTCATTTAGTTGCAGCAAAACTTGTGATGAGGTACCTAAAAGGTACATTGGATTGTGGACTCATATATATAACTGACAATGAGTTCATATTGTGTGGCTATACTAATTCAGATTGGGCAGGAAGTGTTGAAGATAGAAAGAGCACTTCATAATGTTGTTTCATTTTGGGACAAGGTGTGATCTCATGGCCTGGAAGAAAGCAAACAAGTGTTTCCCTCGGTACAACTGAGGTTGAGTACAGTGCATCATGTTCATCCTGTAGTGAAGAAATATGGCTTCACAAACTAATGGAAGGATTGTTCGATACCAAGATGGATGCAACTGAGATTTATTGTGACGACTAGCGTTGCATCAAGTTAACAGAGAACCTGTTGTTTCATGATAAGTCAAAGAATATAGAGATAAAGTATCATTACATTTGGGATATGGTGCAGAGAGGAGTTATGAATCTTTAGTATGTTCTTACAGAGGAACAAGTTGTTGATGTGCTGACTAAGCCTTTGTCTCATGTAAATTTTGAACACTTTTGAGACAAGCTTGGTGTAGTCTGAAAGGACCTCCCTGGAAAGGAGTGATAATGAGAGTATTATTGAGGATGAGATGGCAGTGACGCACCAGTGCAAAAAAGGCCAGTGTGATTGCAGATGTTGATGAGGTTTGACATTTACTTATGGCTGATGTTATCCTCCTTGAGGATGGTCCTGCGGACAAGAACACTCTATTTCTCTGAGAGTGGTTCTCACCTTTACCAGCTGAGGATGGTCTTGTAGACGATAGTACTCTCTTCTAGGGAGTGATCCTACATTCACTTGTAGGATGGCCTTGTACACAAGAACACTATCTTGTTGAGAGTGGTCCTTGAAATTACCGACTAAGGATGGTCCTGCAGATGATAGTACTCTCTTCTAGAGAGTGACCGTGCATTCACCGGTAGGATGGTATTGCAGACAATATCACTCTCTTGTTGAGAGTGGTCCTAGATCTTACCGACTAAGGATGGTCCTGTAGATGATAGTTATCTCTTCTAGAGAGTGATATTGCATTTACTTGTAGGATGGTCTTGTGGATAAGAACACTATATTGTTGAGAGTGGTCCTAGCACTTACCAACTGAGGATGGTCCTATGGAAATTAATACTCTCATATGTTGAGTGGTCCAGCAATTAGTTGCAGATGATATCTGCATTCAGTTGCAGAAAACAGTATCCTCTCTAAGTATGGTCTTATGGACAAGAACACTCTCTTGTTGAGCATGGTCCTAGCACTTACCGACTAAGGATGGTCGTTATACAGACAATAGTACTCTCATATGTTGAGTGGTCCTGCACTTAGTTGCAGACGAGATCTACATTCAATTGCAAATGACCATATCCTATCTGAGGATGGTCTCACAGATAAGCCTACACTCTCTTGATGAGAGTGGTCCTTGCACTTACTGGTTGAAGATGGTCCTATGGACGATAGTACTCTCTTATGGATAGTGGTCCTGCATTCAATTGCGGATGAATTTGTGCATTCAGTACCAAAGATGATGAGGCTCGCGATGACACCAGAGATGATGCTTGAAGAGATGATGCTCTAGATGATGATGATGCTCGAGATGATGTCAGATATGATGATGCTTGAGATGATGATCTAGATGATGTCAGAGATAATGCTTGAGATGATACCATAGATGATGTCTGAGAAGATGCTAATACTCTATACAATACAATATGATAGAGATGTACGTGATGATGATGTTCCACGGATAATGATGATGTTGGTGTAATTGGGAAAAATTCCTATGACATATAGATTCACCAATTAGTTGTACATAGGCATTGTTGTATTATAGAACACCTTCCTTATTAAGAGGGAGTGTTAAAGAAATGTAATGGCAGAAGATATTTTATTTTGTATTATTATTTTTATTACCCCTTCCAGATATGTAGTTCCTTCGATTAGGGATGTCATTGATGTATTTGGTCATGTACATTCTTAAGGTAAAGCCTCTGTTGTAATTCAGGTCAGTAGTACCCAAAAAAGTATTATTAAAATGTATTTTTGAGTCTTCCAAGGAAATTCATACCTGGAAGCAAGGATAATTCAACCCACTTGGTTTATTAGGCCTCTTAGCTTATTAGTATAAATAGGAGAGGTGATTCCCTAATTTAGATAGATAGAACACTCAAATAGTTGCGCTAGAGAGAGAAGAGACAATCCTTCTAGAGGAGAAGAAGCAATATAGTCTTGTTTTTTGGGTCTTACACTGTACTAGTTGAAGTCTATATAGATAAATTTTTGCTAGGTTTTCTTCACCATGAGGGTTTCCTAGGACCAATCTTTGTGTTCTCTTTTGTTCTTCTATGCTTGTTATTCTTTTAGAGACCCTTTTTTTTGGTATAACAACTTGTAAAATATTAACAATTAGGCCCCAACAATACTCTCCATTTTTTTTTAATTGTGTGCACTTGAGAAGAAACTCATCCCTTCTAGATTGGTAAATCTATTCACTAATTATAAAAATTGGAATGGACCCAAGAACTCCAAGTCTTAGAGTCATCATATGCAAAGCACATAAATTTACACTAAGTTGTGGAAATATGTATGTAGTTGTAATAACGCCTCTACAAAGCATATGGATGATATAGAATTAGAAAAATGGAAATTGAAGGACGAAAATGCACATGTACTTTTAAAGTATTATATCATAAATGAAATGTTTGTACACATTGAAAATGAAACTGATGCTTGCAATGCATGGAAAACCCTCAATAAAATGTATGATACTCAACTTGAATCAAAATTGGTGATAGCAAGGCTCCTTAAACAAAGGTTAGATGAAGGGGGGTGTTTTGGGGACTTTGTTGTATTGGTGAGAAAAAATCCTTGTTCTAACTAGGTTGTGAGATAGGAAATAGATAGTGGCTAGTAGTGGGACTAACAAAAGAGTAATCTAAACTAAGATAAAAAAATAAGAAGCATGAAAGTAATTAAATACCAAGATTAACTAAAATAATTTCTTTAAAACATAAGAAGTGGAGGGAAATAGAAATGCTCATATATTAATCCAGTAGAAAAGCTTAAAAATGTGTAAATCACATGGTAAGAGTCGCTCTCTAACAATGGTGAATGAATAACCCTTTAGTCCTTGAGGAATAAGCATAGAAAGAATGAGGGCGATGAATGGTAGAAATGACAACATATGCAGATTTTGAGTTCCAATGAAATATTAGTTCAAATGTGAACAATGCTCATCGAAATGGGATCCCAATTATTGACGGGGACAACTGGGAAGCCAAATTACTCAACATTAATGAGTCATGGGATCAAAATCATCATGTACATCACGAAAGAGTTGTATGAACTAGGACCACGAGCCATTAATGCACCCAAAATATGACCATCATGTGCTTGATATTTATTCCATGTGTATCAAAGAATATCATGCATAAATATCATGAGTGATGCAGTGTAAAAGTCATGTAATTGAATGAAAAGGGGCATTGTAAGGTTTTTCCATCTCAATAGAGTGAGTATAGTAGCCATGAGTTAGTGTTTTATGATTCTTTTTGCTAAGTGATGATGATTTTTCATATTTTTGATAAAATGTTACTAGTGAGAGAAATCAGATTGATAATAGTCCCCCCCTGATGTGTGTGTGTGAGAGAGAGAGAGAGAGAGAGAGAGAGAGAGAGAGAGAGATTGGATTTATAATAGTTTCCACTTGATGTGTGAAGTTAGGAGCATCTAAGAGAGAGATAAATCAAGTTCATAATAGTTAACCCCTAATGTGTGAGGTTAGGATCATTTGAGAGAGGGAGAGAGATTAGTAAAAAAGGAAGGAATTCGTATGGATATGTGATGAAAACTACCTAAAAAACAATCAAAACATACTATGGAGGTGATCCATTTATACAAATGGGGTGAGAATTCCCATTCTCATGAAAATAATCAAAGTTAGATGAAGTGGGCACTTTGGTCCATATCAAAATAACATGATATGCTCATATGAAGATAACTTCAAAAGTGGGAGTAATAGTTGAGGATTTCTCATTGGGAGAGGCCTTGGATCATGGAGGATTTTTCATGGCTACCATTATAACCCATTGCATAATAAAGGGTATGCATTTCAGGTATTTTAAAGGAATCAAACTGACAATGTGAGTTTCATCCACACGATCTACACTGTGCATAATTTTCAAGGAATTAAATTTCCAAGAAATTGAATTGATACTGAGAGTCTTACTCACTCAGTCTACGTTGTGCAACTTTTCAATTAATCAAATTGTTTTCAAATCGACATCGATAATCTCAATTCATTTTTAAGATAATAATAAAAGAAACATAATTTTTCTTTTCTAACATAAAATTTATGATCTCTTTATACTACATTATATTTATCTTATAAGTCATATGTGTGTAACCCTAAAGCATACCTTAATCTATTGGTTCCATTGTTTTGAAAGCATTATTGGTCATCCATCTTATTGTACAAGTTCCTAAAACCATTCTTAAAATAGGGGAAGTACCCAAGAGTAGTTTCCTAAGTGTTTGAGAGAGACATAATTATAAACTTCTAAATATTCTTCATGTTTAGTATTTTCATTATTTATAAATAATAAAAATGAAAATCACAAATTCATATTTTCATTATTATAAATAATAAAAAAGTGAATCACAAATTCATATAAAATTTGCAATTATTTAGAAAAAAAATAAAAAAAATTTAAAATAGTTTTTAACAAATAATTATAAAATGACAATTACATATATTAAATATTTTTATTTTCTTTATTACATTTTATATTAATAAGATCATCTCATGAAACTTTAGGTATATTGTTATTGGGTAGATTTAAATGACAAATTATGTAGGTCTAATGTTATGGGCTATATTTAAATGACAAACTATGATGATCCCCTCTAGGGTTCAACTCATGAGGAATAATCTAATGGGTAGATTTCCACAATCCTAGTCTAAATCAAGCCAAAGGATACAAATGACAAAATATGATAATCCTCGAAAGGATTCAACTCACCAGGAATGATCTAAGGGGTAGATTTCCACAAGCCTAGCCTAAATCAAGTGAAAGGATAAAAATGTCAAATTATGATGATCCCCTCAAGGATTCAACTTGAATGATCTAAGGGGTATATTTCCACAAGCATAGCCTAAATCAAGTCAAAGGATAAAATGACAAATTATGATGATCCTCTCAAGGATTCAACTCACTAGGAATGATCTAAGGGGTATAATTTCACAAGCCTGGCCTAAATCAAGTCAAAGGATACAAATGACAAAATATGATGATCCCCTCAAGGAATCAACTCAAATGATCTAAGGGATAGATTTCCACAAGCCTAGACGAAATCAAGTAAGAGGATAAAAATGACAAATTATGATGATCCCCTCCTAGTTTCAACTCACCAGGAATGATCTAAACGATAATTGTCGTACCTCTATCAACTAGAAAATTGACTAGATTATGATGGTCCTTCTTATTCTAAATCCAAAGCATTTTCCCTTTCGTCTCCTTTTGTGTTCATTTAGAGTGTTTCCTTTGAATCACATTGATAGTAAATTATGACAACCATTAAGGTAACCTTTAAAACACATGGAATCTGGCTGCTATAATGGATTTTGTTGATGTAATTATAACTTCAGAATGTATTCACCTGTATATATTATGTATCGTACCCCGATGTTTATTCTGGGAAGTGTTTGTAATGTATTTGAGTCATGTCATGCCCCGATGTTCCAATCTGGAGTTTGTATAATGTAAATAAGTCATGTAAAGTCATTGTGGGTAACCCTCCTATTGATCAAGGGTTAAATTCCCCGTAGTTGTGGGGCCCTAGGGTTATTAGAATATCCTAGAGAAGTCATCCCTAGGTGAGTTATAGTAAGTTGGGGCAATAGTCCCCACCGTTGTGTTAAGGATAAACCTCCTTGTTGGTCAGAGGGGCAAAGTCCCCACAGTTGTGGGGCACTAGGGTTATTAGACTCTCCTAGAGATGTCGGCTATAGTAAGTAATTGTTAAGTGAGGCCAACATGTTGGAGTGGGATTCAAGTGAAAAAAGAATATAAATAGATAGTGAGCCTCTCTATTTATCACTCACACACTCACTCATTGGGACGCATGAGTGAGAGAGAAGTTGCTAGGACAAGAGAGAGACTACTGTTGTTGGGAGATGATCTTTTTGTTTTTTGGGTTTGACTTTTGGTGCTGATTCTATCTCTGAGGAAGTTGTAGGGTTTTCTCCTTTATGGTTTCCTTGAGGAAAATTGTTTGTGTCTCTTGTCTCTTGTGTTTATTGTTGTGCATGTTATTCTCTCAGTTAAAGATCCTAAGATCATAATGCTAGCTTGAATGATAAAAATATAACATGGTATCAAAGCTAACCTGAGAAATACATTATGCAGCTGCAGAATCTATGGATTATTACATTTTGGGCCTCTCTCCACAATCCATCAGCAAAATTATGCTACGTTGACTCTCCATTGAAGGGCAAATCTTTCTGTCGAAGTGGAATTTGATTCCAAGCATTTTCAGTTTTTGGTGCGGGAAATTAGGGTTTCTTACAGAAGAGGAATTTTTAAGTGAGCCCGACATAGGATTGATCTCCTCATCAAAGTTGAATTTTAGAGACCTGGGTCAAGATTTTTGGTTGGGTGAAACTTCGGGAAAGTCAAACCCTAGTTTGACCCTGAGCTGGAAAAACCCTAAAATACTAAAAATGATACGTTTTGGTAGATTTACTATATATTGGGATTGGAGAAGGATCAGGAGAGAAAACTTTCACAGGACGAAGATAGAATACTTATTTACACTATATCCAACATTTAGACTTAGATTCCCTATATTCTAGGAGATATGATCTCTCCAAGTTAGGGTTCTAACCTCTTCCAGAATTCATCCCTAAACATGACACCTGGGGAGAATTTCTATATCTAGGGGTACAAAGGTCCAAATAAAATTTATAAAGATGTTCCAGAAAGGGAACGGACTTTAATTTCTTTTGTCTAAGTTTCAGGTCGAGAAGAGGAAACAGTAACACATGGAAGTCCATACAACTTCTCTGTGCTGAACAATCCTGAAACAAGTCACCTTGGGAAAAGGATCATAAGTCCCAATTGGTGAAACAAATTATGATGAACCTATTGTGTTAAAATAGGGACAGGCGGGGCTACTTTAGTGCAAAGTTTTAGACACATAGGAGCATCAATTTTGGAGATATCGTAGAAATAGTATCAGGCGTTTCTGCAGAAGAAATTGGAAAACTAGGGCTTCCTATTCTGGGAGCTTCCCTCCACTGTTTTTAGAAAAGGAGTACATTGGACAGCTCAAATTGAATAGGTCTATCTTTCTGTACAATCAGATCTGAAATATTCCAAGTTTTGAAAATTAGGGTTTCTCTGACAAACCCTAGATCAGCAAGCTCCGGAACTAGGACGGACACCTCAAATCGGTAAGATCTAATCTTTTGCTATTTTCATTTGAGGTTCTCATTTCCAAGTGATCTATCACATCAGCTTGATGATAAGCTAGTTAAAGTTGACAACTTCCAAGCATGGAAGTATATGATATCTTTGAATAAAATGAATTGGACATTTACATAAGTAGAGAGGTTCCAGTTCCATAGGGAGATGAGGCTAAAAGCCTTACACCAGAAGAACTTGGTCAAGGCCAAGAAGATCATTGTTGATTCAATCATGGATCACCTTATACCACAAGTGTCTTCCCTAAAGACATCGAAAGAGATGTTTGATTCCTTGACCAAGCTATTTTAAGGGAAGAACATAAATAAGAATATGACTTTGAGAAAACAATTGAAGAATGTGAAGATCCAGAATGCAGAGACATTACAATCATTCTTTACGAGGGTCTCTCAAATCAAAGAAAAAATTGTAGCAGTAAAAGAAGAAGTGGAGAATGAAGAAGTGGTGATAGCCACCTTGAATGGCCTCCCAGGATCATGGGATTCATTCATGCAAGGAATGTGTACCAGAAGGAAGTGATTAATTTCAACAGACTCTGGGAAGAAGAAGAAGCTCGACTCACAATAAGAGAAGAGAAGATGGGAGCAACTGAAGATCAAGCTATCACCATCCAAAGAATATCCCTTAAGCGATAAGGAATACAAAGGACTCAAATATTGAAGAACCTCTTATCCATCTTAGCATTTGGATAAGAAACAATGCTATTACGAATGAAGAAGATGATAAAGCTGAAGGTTGAAGAAGGAGTCTACCCATGAAACAAATAAAGATAAGTATTCAATTGCCATTTCAAGATATTATTTTTTTATGCATTTGTTGATATTCAGTTGATTTATTATGCATATGTTTGCATTAATAACAACATACTTCTAATACGCATGTGATGGGTAAGTAGCTCATGGTGCTATACAACTCTCCATTGCTACTTATCTAGAATGAAACCTCTTTGCTGACATATTGGATTAGTGCACAATATCAATGTTATCTTGGTAGAGATGGAAGGCATCTAGAAACATTTCCATGAGATATGGATGAATGTTGTAATGGTTAAAATAGTTGCATGATCATATATTTATGCATAATAATTTTCCATTATGAATATGCCTTATGAAATGTTTCTAACCATACAAATAATGCATTTGACTTGTAGGAAAGATTGCGTACATAATCACCTACAAGAAAAGAAGGATGAGACTTGTTCTAAAGAACAAGTGATGATAGTTCAAGATGAAGAATAATATGACGAATGCAGTTACATCATTGATGCAGAACCTTTCAGCCATGAAGAAGTAACCAAGAAGAAAGGGAAGACCAGTTCAAGAAGAACGATGTCTAGGATGTAGTATCGATACATGAAGGGAAGTTCGTTGTTCCATCATGAAGTAGATGGAAACATCATGGGATACAAGGCAAGATTCATAGCACGAGGCTTCTCATGAAAAGAAGGCATAGACTATGAAGAGACATTTGCAGCCAGTGGGAGTTAAGACACATGATAGGAAGAATCATGTGTGCAAATGAAAGAAGGCCTTGTAGGAGCTCAGAAGAAACCCATGGGATAACACATACATGAGGAGCTTGATGAAGATATGAACCTATGCTACAAGGTTAATAGAGGATGACAAGCTTACAGATGGGTGCGAGAATAACTTTTGAAAAAGTTCAAAATAGAGGATCTTGGTATCCAATGATCCTAGATGGATACATAGAATATTAGTAGCATAGGAAGCTACTTGTCACTCTGATATAGAATGTTTCAGTGCATAGAGTATGGAAGACAGAGGGAGTATGATGCTTCGCTTCAGAGGGAGTGACTACAGAAGATCCTGAGGTTCAACATGGTACGATGGGATGGATAGATTACTGATGACTCTAGGATTTACTGAGAGTAAAGTGGATTCCAACCTTTGCTTCAAGGTTGAAGGCAGAAGACCAGTGATGCTCTTGTTATGTGTCGATGCACTATTTTCTAGGAATGGAGGTGTGGCAGAATACGGATGGAATCTTCCTCAGACAAGGGAAGTATGCAGTAGAGATCCCGAAGAGGTTCAGGATGATGGACTGCAAGGCCATGACCACACATATGGACTTGAACTTGAAGCTATTGAGTGATGCTTCATCAGAGACGGTTGATGCTACGATGTATCGTCAGATGATTGGGTCCTTGATGTACCTAATGAATACGAGACTAGATATTTGCTTTGCTGTGAACACCTTGAGCTAGTTCCTGACATATCTGAGACATGTTCACTTGATTGCTGCAAAGCATATTTTGAGGTACCTAAAGGGTATAGTTGATTATGGGCTCAAGTATGAGGCGAATCAGAAGATTAACTTGGAGGGTTATGTTGATTCATATTGGGCAGGTAGTGCCATCGATAGGAAGAGCACTTTAGGGTGTTGCTTTAGTATGGGATTAGGTGTGATCTCTTGGTTTAGCAGGAAGCAATCCTGTGTGGCACTGAGTACAGCTGAAGCAGATTATGTCACAAATTGTTCAGCTAGTTGTGAGGTAGTATGGCTGAGGAAGATACTGTCTGATTTATTTGATCTCCAGTTGGATGCTACTTGTATATATTGCAACAACCAAAGTTGTGTGAAGTTGTCGGAGAACCTGGTGTTCCATAGGAATCAAAACCTTCCTCTCAAGTTTCTTATCACTAATACGAGGTAAATATGCTATTGAAAAACTATAAGTAATGATAGAAGAGATACCTATACATCCACGACCTAAAAAGAAAGTTAACCAAGTGAGAAAAAAGTTCAAAATTGGCCGCGAGTTAAGAATGACTGCACAGATAGGTGAATATGACATGGATTATATCATCTTGGATCTAGGCTCAAATGTCAATACTTTGACGTGAAAAACTTGGGAAAGTATGGGCAAGCCATGCTTGGACTCATCCCCTATCCAGCTGCAACTTGCAAATCAGGCAAAGGTCATACCCATTGGTAGACTGAGTCAAGTCCCTGTCAACATTGAAGGGCTACGCACATGTGCATACTTTGAGGTCATAAACATTGTTGATGACACAAACCCATATCATGCATTACTGGGGATAGATTGGCCTATAGAAAACCAAACCATTATAAAGTTCAAGAAAAGGATCCTCTCATTTGAGGATAATGAGATGAGAGTGGTGTTTCCCATTGATCCATTAGAAGGATAGAGATACGTTGAGCCTGTATACAATGATAGATAGATAGACTATCTCGACCAGATCTATAATGTTATTGAATTACAAGAAGACTACATCAATCCCACAGTGGATGGAATCCTGAGCTGGAAGAGTGCTAGTTCATGCACGTCCGACTCAGGGGAAGCCTTGGAGAATTGGAAAAATAGACTACATGAAGTCTCTATGAGAAGGTGTGCAAGAGTTACAAGGTCTGTGCGATGGGTGGAGAATGAGTTAAGAGAGCTACCCAACTATGAGGGTTTACCTAACATTGCAACATTCTTAACTGAGTTTGAAGGACTTGTAACAGAGTCACATTAGTTGTCTACACTAGACCACGTGCTAAATCCTACACCTGCAAATGGTGGGGTGCGCATAATAAATCTATAACAGACTGGCCACAGTGCAAAAGGTTGATGGAATTTAGTTTTGGTGAAGAGGTCACCCTGATAAATCACAACTATTTAGGATTGGTGAACCCAGTTGAACATCTTAACCATTTTAGTACGGTATTTGTAGAATATTCGTGACAATAATGGGTCCATCATTTCGTACATACATTAGAAATGACACCTAGAACCTAGTATGGATCCATGGAATTGCAACAAGGAACCCAATATTGGGAAGGGCTTGCTAAGAAGTTTGCGCATACATTTGAATTCGTCGATGAGAACCCTACAGTTGGTGTTGCGCTTCAAATGATAAAGGAGAAGATATTTGTCGAGATCCCTATCGAAGAGGCTAACTCTCACCGGTGCAGTGTGACCATTCAGCAATGGATGGCTTGTTACAATCTAACTGGAGATCCAGATAATGATCCAACTAACATAAACATACCAGAATCATAAGGCATGCACAAAGTAGAAGAGAGTGGTATTTTAAGTGACCAGTTCCTTAAGCCTTTAAAAATTAAGAAAGTAAACATTGGGTCACCGGAGAACCCAAAGTTCGCCAATATAGGAGATTATTGGGATGAAGAGACCGTTGTGAAGATCACGGATTTACTGCATGAATATCAGGACCTATTCCCTACCAACTTCTCAAAGATGAAGGGGATAATGGGAGATCTAGGAGAGATGAAAATACCCCTGCAACCAGATGCTAAACCCAGTAAGCAACGACCGTATAGGATGAACCCCAAATACAAGGAAAGGGTAAAAGTAGAATTGGATCATATGCTCGACATAGGAATTGGTTCCTTGTCTGTGGACCTGCACAAAACGGTTCATACTTCAGTTCACATGCAAAACATATAAAGTAAAGTTGAAGGTCCAATGGACACTAACAGAAGGCTCACCATAGCTGCTCTGTCTATAAATAATGTATCACACAATGAATGAGATAACTGATAGAGATGGGCCTTGAATCTAGCATACCCATTTGGAATCAGCATTAACTTCTTTGTATTTAATTCTGAACTCCTCCCTGCCATGACAGATCTTGTAAGCAAGCAAGCATAGCCTTGTCCCTCCATTAAAAAAAATCCAAAAATAGTATAACCCATTGAGGCATCTAGGTATTCATGATTTTATGTGTGTATATTGTATACTACATATGCCTTCAATTTACAGAAACATGATGCCCAATAAGAGTCTGCTAAGTTCAAAATCAGATAACTCAACAATGCAGCTATGCTTAATGCTTTAAGCATTCAGTATATATTTGGACTGCTGGTAAAGCCGTCAGGAAATATATCTTACATAAAAACAAAGAAATATTTTTGTGGCTTTTTGTGATGATTTGGGTCCTTTGGATTCTTTGCACATTTTGGAGCCCTTTCAATCTCCACCACTTCTATTTTTTGATGTTTTCTACTTCAGCTACAAAAGAATAAAAGTACCAAAGTTGTTAAAAGTACTTGTCTCGTGTTTATTGACCCATGTCATAAGGGCACCCATTTTAGGTCAAAGGGAAGCTAAAATAAATAGAGTGATAGTAGAATATACAATTGCGAGTGCCCCTTCTTAGTATATTCAACTGCATGGTGACACTCTGCAAACATTAATAGAAAAAACGTTAGCGCCCACATTGAACACTAGCATAAACTGTTACCAACCCACCGATTTAATTTTTCTAGTAATTATGAGGACAAATGAAACCATAAAAATATCAACACAGAATGAATAATCCACCAAAATAATGTACCAGGGCCATCATAGCTTCTTCGCATATAGAAAACTATTGCTATGAAAGCATGAAATAAACCACCCAATAGAAACCTCAAAACCCACTAGCACCAGATTGAAATTCCACACCCAAAAGAGAAACCTCAAAAGCCACTAGCATCGGATTGAAACTCTTGGGAAGACAGAGAGCTATCAAAGGCTAATTACCATATCATTAAAAAATGTGGCACAGACTAGATTCCCACATTAAAGCAAAATAGATCCTTCATATCTATAACAGAACTAGCACCCACATTGAAGTTGTAACAGAAAAATCCAAACCCTAGAGGACCAACTAAAATATCCATGAATTCCCAAAGTGCAATTACTGAGGAACCCAGAAAACTATTGACACCCATATTGCATTTACACAAAAATCACCATTGATCTCAATGCTTCTTGATTCCTAGAACAACAACATAGAAAGAACAGCAATGTGAACATACCCAAACAAGATTTTACCTTGGCATCAAGTTTTCAATCATACACATTTGTAGCTCTAGCAGGAATAGAGAAACCACAAGAAAGTAAACTGAGAGGAAAGCATACCTTTCGGCGCCTTATTTTTCTCTATATTTTTTTCACGGGCCATCTTGGCCTGCTGTCCATTACCGCCACCCATCTTTTGACTGAATCAATAGACAAAGCAAAAATCCTCAAGAATTACAGCTCCTATTTTTCTTCACCAAAGCTCCTCCAACTGCTCTAATTTATTGGAATTCTCGGCCAACGACCCCTAAAAAAGAATCTCCAATCGCCCTTTTTCATGTGGATCTAAACTTAGTGAAAACACGCATATATTCATTCAAAATGAAGGGTTTACCAATGGAGGAGAACAGGAGGTCCTGGGTTACCCCCAAAATACCATGAACGGGAGGAATGAAACCCAGGCACATTTAGTATTCCATAATGATAACAAACAACTGTAACAGGGAAGTATGAAACCCTTGCAGGTGGAGAAGCTCGAGCAGACCTCGAATTCCAATTCCAATAAGGAGGGTTTTGGAAATATTAATGAAAAATTGCTAGCAATTCCAAGCAGGAATCATACTATATCCCAAGATACCAAGCTGACATAACCTCGCCGTCGGGTCTTGGGGCACAAATATCCACACCAACGTCACTTGTACAGAGCCAATAGAATGTCATTTAATTACAATTTTAAAAAATCACATTAAATAAATAATATTCCAACTATGGTGTAGCTTTAGAAAAATTAAAAATTAAAAATTAAATAAATGAATTAATCGGTGTGAGCGATTCATATCTATCCCCTCGGTCGAGGACATAAAAAAATGAAGAAAGACAACATAATTTTTGTTATACAACATATTTAAATTAAAATATAAATCATAAATTATGCATACAACAACCATACTTAATTTCTCACCTCTCCCACTCACTACCTGTCCGTGGGTCCTTGTCTTGCTAGTCGTAGTAATTTATCCCACTAAAATAATATTTACTTCATTATTAACATCATCCACTTCATTTTAAAATGTATGTATAAAGAAGAAGGATGCTATATTGGCGCCCATAAATTATGACAACCATTAAACTTCATGAAGGTACCCATGAATACACATGGAAACTGGCTTCTCTGAGATGGAAAGAAGTTGTTATATTGGCGTCGATAGTTTAGGTTGGATTGAGCTGCTATAATGGCGACCGGTGAGACAGAATGGGTCACTATATTGTCGGCGGTGTGGTGGAAAAAGCGGTATATTAACTGCTATTATCTGGAGCTTTCCTATGGGAAAATTAGAGAATTGTGGTAACAATGTTGTCTTATTCCCTGCTTTTTTTAAGTTTAAGGAAAGTAATCACAAGCTTAGTATTATATTTAGTTTGATAAATTGCATTAGCTGATTTAGGAGAATGGAAACAAAAAAAGGGAAATACTTCCATTCATTTATGAAACTCTACTCTATATAAGAGCGTCTCCACATGATGTTTTTTGTAACAATGATTACATATTTAGGGTTGGTAATGATTACATATTTAGGGTTGGTAGTGCACGTCTAGAACACGTAGAATGACAAGATGAATGAAGGTCAAGGTTTCATGCGGCTGGCTGGTCACTATTTCGATTCTTTTGATCGTCATGTTCATGTTCATTGTGAATAATAATGTTGTTGTTGCTAATAATCCTATTGCTTCTCACAGTGATATTGTTGTTAACTGTCCACCAATTTCTTCAAATTGTTACTATGTTCAAAGGTTCCCAAGCTGTAATGCTCCAAACCTTAATTGCACAAATCCATTTCTAAGTAGCAGTTACAGTTGTTGTTCATCTAAGACAGTCTGGGCTGGTGATACCAAACACTAACTAAGATGTAATTGCTGGTTATTATTATTTTGTTGGTTGCTTGCTTATACGCATCTTTTCATAATAAGAACAATAATAATTGCAAGCATTTATAAAATTTTTTTATGGCTTATCTGTAGTTTATTACTTATGCACTGTTTTATTGATATGTACATATTGTTTTTATTCTGTCAAAATTTTCTCTACTAAATTTCTACACGGTTGGACCTTAATGCGAATTCATAAAAAATAAATAATTATATATAAAAGATATGATCCGAGAATAACTAAAACTAACATACAATGCCTGCATATGCATAAGATTCACAGTCTGGATAGGAAATCCATATCGGAAATGAGATATATGAATATGAATCTCTATGATTTTGAGTCTTTCCATAGGTAGATGTGCACATAGCTATCAAACTATTTAATAGTAGATGTTCAAAGATTTTGATTTTTTTGACTAGGGAATTGGTAATTGGGGATGGGCTCGTACTCCAGGGATCCATGACATGGGGTCTAGGGATCCATTCCTACTCCACACCTGTCCTCAAGACAAGACATGGGACACAGTAAACCTAGATGAAATCTAAATATTTTTTATTTACAATGTAATCGATTGTTGGGATGGTTTTTTTTATATAAATGATGGCACATGAAATGAAAAATGAATAACAATTTTTCTTACTTGCCTAATCTTCATATTAATTACAATGTTCGTTTGCTAGAACTTTTATATAAATTATAATTACATTGTTTTCATTTTTGAAAGAATGAACTGAGATGGTATAGCTTGGTGGTTTATTTTGAGCAGTTGAGCGTTATCAATAAAAATTCTTACAGGGATCCCTTAAAATGGATATAGAATTACTGAACTAGGTACTTTTGTAAATATTGTAAAACTCTATTTGAGAAAACAAAAAAACATCTCAACAAGTACCATATCTGTTATTGCAAGAGAGATATCAAATATATATGGGTACAGTCCCATTATAATATTGTCAAATTCCTTGTTTGGTTTTGTAAATTTGTTGGTTAGATTATGGTTTTGGTATCCAAATTTATAAATTAACTCTACTTCTGGCAAAAAACAAAATTTAGTTTTTTTTAATGGGTACTAAATTTCTACATGGTTGGACCTAAATGTGAATTTATAAAAAGTAAATAATTATATTAAAACTAACGTACAATTCAATGTGCATAATATTTAGAGCATGGATAGGAAATCCATATCGAAAATGAGAAATATGAATATGAATCTCTATGCATGGTCAATTGTGACACTTGAACATCACCATTGATATTAATAACACAAGGTATCAAATTTCATTGTTAAATTTGACACCTGTAGTGGCAGCAGAGCTAGCGTACAACATATACACATAAACATATTCATCCAATGATTTTATTTAAACAAAATTAACTTCTAGACTTGAAAATATTTTAAGTGCATGGAATAATAAATGATTGAAATTTAACCACCTTTGTTGGCAAGCACATATATACAATAGAGATATCCACATGCACAGATCGTGAATTTAGTCAGGATAGAGGGGATTTAATGAAATAACTATATAGGATATTTCAATTGAGTCATTTTATTCAATCAATAAGGATACCAATTGAATAATAAGATTCCTAAAGTAACTATCACATTGAATGGATTGCAAAATTTATTAAATTCATGTTGTAATAGTTATTAGATGGTTTTTAAAGGGAGATGTGTGTAGGTTCTCAAATAACCAATCTAAAGATCAACTTCTAAGTTTCTTCAATGTTTTTATCCCATTAAATAAAACGCTTAGGTTTTATTAATTTCTAGCTCTACACTAAATTCCATATAGCTTTGAGCAAACCATGCATGAAAATTCATTCACATATTTTGAAATATTGACCTTGACAAGGACCCTTTCCTAAGGGCATATATTGAGGAAACAACATGGATTGTTTCATATGAATCTTCCACTTTTGTCTCAAATTAATTTCCAAAATACATAAACTTGTATGATGATTCATTTCATAAATACACAAACCTGTATGAGGATTCACAGTATTTTTATCTAGTGTAAAAAAATTGCTTGTAGACTTCTTACAAAAAAATTCTTCATCTCATTAAACAAAAAAAACCAAGGTGTTCCAACATATCCATGGATGATTGTTATTTATCACTTCACAACAATGTTTCTTCAATATAGGATATAAAATAAATTCTTAGTTAGGATATTCTTAGTCTTGCAAATCAATGTACGGTTTCCCCATGATTTATTTGGCTAGGATCCAATCACAAAGGCTTTGGTTAGATACATCCCATTAAGTTCCCCAACAATTTAAGTTTTTTTAAATTAGTGCAATAATCAAAGTATTAAA
>LPNX010019183.1:134705-196169 GCA_001517045.1 Pseudotsuga menziesii | reverse complement strand
ATCACCTCCTCCACTGTTGCATCTTTCGAGAGCAATAAACGCAGAGGACCACTGCTCTGCGCAACAGTCACGTTGACCAGCATCTTATTAATGCTTAGTGCCTGTTCTTGATCTGGATTATTCACCAAAGTCGTCGTGTGTCTCCACTGATCCCGATTGAGAAGCTCAGGATTTCTGTTTGGTCTTCTCATTGTCATCGTCGTATTCTTTTTCAATTTCGATGGTGGAAATGAAGTTGAAGCCTCCCAAGTCTTTTGTGTTTGAGAAGAGCGTCCACAGAACTCATGGGCCTGCAGAGACGGCAAGAGACAGAGAAATCCAAGGGCGATTGCGAGCACCAGGGCCTTGTAGAAATACAAAGAAGCTTTTCCTTCCCATTCGAATTTAAATATGACGACCAATACCGACAATGGGATATAAATTTTATTTTTTTAATTTTATTATTATGACGTCATGTTGCCACATGTCAACTCAAATCCAGATACCAAATTCCAAAGTTTACATCATCTTCTATCCACCAATCAACTGTTTACAAAATAGTTTTTTTAACAAAATTTTAAAAAATATATATATTTTACAAATCCCTAAGTTATACTTTGCAAAACAGATTTTAATTTTTTATACCTGCATCAAAAGAGAGCAACTAATACCAAAGTCAAAAGAGTTTGACTTGCAATCGATTACAATATACCTGTTGAGGCAGGTATAATAACTCATTATAATGAGGTTAACAAAGTTAAAAAAACTTATTTTTGAATAAATAATAAATTGATAAAAGATAGGTTATACTTATATTTTGAAAATAAATTAAATTAAAAAAAAAAATCTAAAAAAATCCAATGGCCATGCATACTCTATGATATGAAATTTGTACACATAACAATTATATTACCATGAATAGCATTGGTAACTATAAAAAAATCATAAAAATAAAATTCAGTAAAACTTTGGCATTACAATTTATTAATATGTGATATGAAACTTGTACATATGACAATATATTCGCATGAATAGCGTTGCTGACTATAAGGAATCATGGAAATAAAATTTAATAAAACTTTGGCATTGCAATTTGTTAACCAATATTTAGTAATTTACTTGTAAATCTATTTAGTAATTAAAAATGTGTATTCATTTAATTGTGCTGACAAGGATATGAAGTCAAATACTTCAATAAAAATGGATGTTTTATTTGATTAAATATACGAATAAAGTATTTAAAGCTCTTGCAAAGTTAAGTAGAATGGAATGGGATCCGTTTCATGCATTGAGTAGTAAGGGCTACCCAAACCTTGAGAACACTAAAGGCGAGGCACTTTTTTCCTAAGAATTAAGGTTCATGAAGGTTGCATTGTTTACAACACATAGAATCATGTATTCATTATAGTCATGGATTTCCTACGTAAGTTTTGGAGTGATGTCCATAATAAAAATAACGATAAACAATTATCGAGTGATTTTGATGGACTTCTTAGAAGCCTTTTATATAATAAAAGGATATTTGGTCTTGTGTTTGGGATGCTCAAGGTCGAGACATGACTCCAACATCCAAAATGTTGACATTTTTATGTTTCCTATAACCAAGATTAATGGCATCGTATCAATTTAGCTACAATGATTGTTATATTTACATATCAAAGTCTAACGTTTAAAAGAATCAAACAACATTGAGATACCTAGTAATCTTCGAGAACAAACCAACAATAAGTATTGTGATACAGATAAAGATAAAGAGGAGTTTTTGTAAAATTTAGAGCTATATTAAAAAAAATTGTACATGCCAACTTCAGATGTTAGAATTTTGATGGCTATACTAGATCTTTAAACATTTAGTATCATAGCCATATGCAATACTATCACTGAAAGAAAGACAAGAACAACAACACAAAAACAACACAGAGATTCATCCTAGGAAACCACAAGGGAAAAAACCCATCAACTTCTTTAGTATAGATTCTATCATGAAGACCAATGATCAACCCCAAAGACAACAACAACTTCTTCTCTTCTCCAACGAGCCTCTTCTTCTCTCTCATGCGCACTTGCTTGAGTGTGAGGTGTGTCCAAGTGAGAGGAGCGCCCTCTCTATTTATACTCATCGAGTGAGTAACCAAATAACCTAGTTGGTCCGACCTATTGCTCTAAATAAGGTCGACATCCTAGGGAGACTCAAAATAACATTTTTATAATATTTATTGTGGGTACTATTGACCCGAATTGCAACGGAAGGGTTACATTGATTCTTTTAAGTGCATTTACATGACCAAGTACATCAATAACATCTTCTGAAGAAGGTACAACAATAATACAATAAAAGTGCAATAAGAATATCTTTTGAAGTTACATTCTTCAACACTCCCTCTTAACAAGGAAGGTATTCTTTCGTCACGGTCATCATCCCTAGACATCATCACTGCTTCTCCTCACTTGACACTAGACATCATCATTGGATCTCGTCATTGCACATCATCATTGGATATCAACACTGGACATCATCATTGGATCGCGTCACTCAATACTAGACATCATCGTTGGATATCAACTCTAGACATCATCACTGGATCTCGTCGCTGGATATCAACTCAGGACATCATTATTGGATCTTGTCACTACTGATGCAACTTGGTACTTGGGCCATTGACTTGTGACATCACTCGAATCTATACATCATCAGAAGTTCTACAGAGCCAACCCTTTTTCATGTTGGATGTAATCCTCATCTTGGTAACTGACCAAGTGCCTCAATTCTCAAAGAATGGCTCTCATCCTTACGCTAAGCTTTAGCCCCAGACTGAAACAACTTCCTGGTAACTAACCAGGTGCCTATTGGTAACTGACCAAGCACCAACATTCTTCCAAAGAATGGCTATTATCCCTAGGATGACCATGTTGAGATCTACCCTTGGTGATACAACCAATCATATTGGCATCCACCCTCAGAGATACAACCAACCACACTAGGATCTACCCTTGGAGATCTGACCATTCACGTTGGGATCTTCCCTTAGTGATACCACCAATCAACATGAACCCACTCAATCGAGTCCATTGGAGAGCCTACATGTACCAACATGCACCAGTTCAACCCAGTCCATCGAGGAACCTACATGAAACATTGGGATCTCCCTCGATGATACCACCAACCATGTTGGGATCTACCCTTGGAGATACAACCACTCATAATGGGATCTCCCTTGGTGATACCACCAACCATGTTGGGATCCACCCTCGGAGATATGATCAGTAACTCTAGAGATACAACCAGCCAAGCTGGGATCATCCCGTACAGTGACCAGTCCTTTTTAATACTAGGTGTATCCGTGTAGTGACCAATCCTTTTTCATATTGGGTGCACCTCTGTAGTGACCATCCCTTTTTCATGTTGGGTGCACCTCCATACAATGACCAATGCTTTTTCATACTCGGTGTACCCGTCTAATGACCAATCATTTTTCATCATGGGTGCACCTATTCAATGACCATCCCTTTTTCATGTTGAGTGCACCTCAGTACAGTGACCAATCCTTTTTCATACTGGATGTACCCATGCAGTGACCAGTCCTTTTTTCATACTGGGTGCACTTGTGTAGTGACCAACCCTTTTTCATGTTGGGTGCAACTCAATACCATGACCAGTCCTTTTGTTGGACAAACCAGGCACACAAAAAGGGGGGGTGAATCTGTGTGTGCAGTCTTTATTACTTTTTCAATTTTAACAATCAACAACTTATTCAATATTATGCATTATCACATTATCATTATATCATCATCAACAGTGTTATCTTCATCATATCATCATCATCACATAGACATGTCATTGGACATCATCATGTCATTGGACATCATCATGTCATTGGACATCATCATGTCATTGGACATCATCATGTCATTGGACATCATCATGTCATTGGACATCATCATTGGATATCAACATTGGACATCATCATTGGATCGCGTCACTCAATACTAGACATCATCGTTGGATATCAACTCTGGACATCATCACTGGATCTCGTCACTGGATATCAACTCAAGACATCATTATTGGATCTCCTCACTACTGCTGCAACTTGGTACTTGGGCCATTGACTTGTGACATCACTCGAATATATACATCATCAGAAGTTCTACAAAGCCAACCCTTTTTCATGTTGGATGTAATCCTCATCTTGGTAACTGACCAAGTGCCTCAATTCTCAAAGAATGGCTCTCATTCCTACGTTGAGCTTCAGTCCCAGACTGAAACAATTTCCTAGTAACTGACCAGGTGCCTATTGGTAACTGACCAAGCACCAACATTCTTCCAAAGAATGACTATTATCCCTAGGATGACCATGTTGAGATCTACCCTTGGTGATACGATCAATCATATTGGGATCCACCCTCAGAGATACAACCAACCACACTAGGATCTACCCTTGGAGATATGACCATTCATGTTGGGATCTTCCCTTAGTGATACCACCAATCAACATGAACCCACTCAATCGAGTCCATTGGAGAGCCTACATGTACCAACATGCACCAGTTCAACCCAGTCCATCGGGGAAACTACATGAAACATTGGGATCTCCCTCGGTGATACCACCAACCATGTTGGGATCTACCCTTGGAGATACAACCACTCATACCGGGATCTCCCTTGGTGATACCACCAACCATGTTAGGATCCACCCTCGGAGATATGATCAGTAACTCTAGAGATACAACCAGCCAAGCTGGGATCATCCCGTACAGTGACCAGTCCTTTTTCATACTAGGTGTATCTGTGTAGTGACCAATCCTTTTTCATATTGGGTGCATCTGTGTAGTGACCATCCCTTTTTCATGTTGGGTGCACCTCTGTACAGTGACCAATGCTTTTTCATACTAGGTGTACCCATCTAATGACCAGTCGTTTTTCATCATGGGTGCACCTATTCAGTGACCATCCCTTTTTCATGTTGAGTGCACCTCAGTACAGTGACCAATCCTTTTTCATACTGGATGTACCCATGCAGTGACCAGTCCTTTTTCATACTGGGTGCAACTCAATACCATGACCAGTCCTTTTGTTGGACACACTAGGCACACAAAGAGGGGGGGGGGTGAATCTGTGTGTGCAGTCTTTATTACTTTTTCAATTTTAATAATCAACAACTTATTCAATATTATGCATTATCACATTATCATTATATCATCATCAGTAGTGTTATCTTCATCATATCATCATCATCACATCGAAAGAATAGCAACATAGTACACAAGATTTTTACGTGGAAACCCAAGTCCTGGGGGGGAAACCACATAATCCTTTCTAAAATAGTTTTCCAGAAATAACTAGAAGGAGGCAACAACCCCCTTATTACAAAGACTTCAATTTTCTAGCTGCAACTGGAAGGAGGCTACAACCCCCTGATTTACAGGATGCAACCTGAAAGAAGCTACAACTCCCTAGTTTTTCCAGCTTCAACCAGAAGGAGGATACGACCTCCTTTCCTTGCCTTGTCCTGCCACCCTGGTAAGAAGATAGACACTGAACTACTAAACCACAACCGCACTGATCCTGCGGACCTGCTAATCAACACCTGTACTATACTGCACAATATGTACCACAATGCACAACCACTGCCACTACTAACCATTGTTCATCATCTGATCACTACTCATCAGCTGATCATTGTTTGTTGTATCACACTGCTCATCAATTGATCACTGTCTATTGTATCACATTGCTCATCATCTGATCATTATTCATCAACTCATCACTTGCTCACGGTTAAATCATATTTAAAATAAAAAAATTTATTTTCCTCAACAAGTCGGCCCCAATATGAAGACCTAAAACAATATAAATAACCTAAAGCGTTTGACACTTTCTAATAAAAAAAATTACGACTTGACTGAGGCATTCGCTGGTTTTTGGACTGATATTTTCGCAAACTGTGGGAGAGCACTAGAATTGCAGATCTGAATTTTGTTTGGAGACTTTCTTTTTGGGGTTAAGTCAAGAGTCAAACAGTCCAAGTTCTTGTATTGTTGTTTCCTTCTTACCTTATCATAGACCCGAACTTTTACAGCAATGACACATCATTCTCAGAGATCGAATTTGAGGTTGAAAACTGTCCTTTTACTGCTGCTATGATCCAAGTCTTTGGTACAGTCTCAAATTCTCAAAGGACATCCATGGTTCCAAGTTAGTACAAAAGTAGAGCCCCCCTTCACACAAATCTAGGCTTGAACAATCAGAGTTTGAGGTCTGATTTTTAAGCTGCCTTCTCACCAATTTGCAGTCTAAGTCTTCTACAGGGAACACGGTAAGTACAGTATATATAATGTAAAGCATACACAGTAAATACAAGTATATGAATATAGTGGTGTCCACAGTATACAGTGTCATGTATTTACAATGACATGTCTACAAGTGAATGTATGAGTAAACGTTGAGTACGAACATTGTGTTAGTGTTCAAGTATATGACAAGTACAATGATGTACATACTCTATGATCTATGCATAATATACTCCTATAATTTACAATGTACAATGGAATGTGGTGAATATAGCAATATATTATTGTTTTGAAGTAAGTTCATTATATATGAACACCCTATGATGATGCATGCTACAAGACTGATTGTATCCTCTTCTTATTTTGTCTTGATTGTGTTTGGCAACACCATTTGCCTAGATTTGACAGACTATAAGTAACTGACATTGAGTTTGAGTTTTCTATCTTTCTGACTAGCTTTGGTGTTTGAGTTGATTGATTGGAGTCAAAGACCTTCTTCTAAGAGTCATAAGGTTGAGTGAGAGTAGTAAGGTAATTAAGACTCATGGTTAATGCAGAATCTGATTGATTAAGTTTGTCTTATGGTTTTTGTTGGTTGACCATCTTCTTATTTAAAGTTGGTTGGTTGATGTTGTGTGTCAAGCTTTGCTTGACTGAGGTAGTTGTCAAGACTTAAGGATTGGTTATGGTATCACTAGGATGAGTAAGATTGGGTGAGTAAATTCGTAATCATGTTGAACTATCCTAACAATATCTTGACCAAGTAAGAAAGTAGGTTTCTCATAAAGCAGTTGTGGTCAGATATTTGAGCAATTACATATTTGATTTGGCACAGGTTTGGTTGAGCAGGATTGGAACAGGTTCTCTTATGTGCAGATGGTCTGACTCAGATTAGATGAATTGTATGAACAGTTGGTTTGACTCAGGTGGACTGAGTCAACCTGAGTCAAACTGGGTGTACATGTGTAGTGACCAGTCCTTTTTCATATTGGGTGCACACCTTTGTAGTGGAAGTCCTTTTTCAGACTGGATGAAAGTCTCATACGTCTTCCACAGAGCAAGCCTTTTTTCATGTTGGATGTGAGGACCGCAGGGACTCATCATTCCCTCTTGCGATGGACACCGATCTGAACAACTCCAAGTTTGTCCCTAAAGTACTCAAACTTCACTCTCACCAGAGGCTTGGTCAATACATTGGCTATCTTCTCGTCCGTTGCAATATACAGTGTAAATTTTTCAGCATTCTCTCAACCCGGTTTCAACTACCATTTTCATCATAGTTTAATGCCCAATCCAATTTACTCTCAGTTGTAAATTAAGTCATTTCTCATAAACAATTTATGACTGAAACCCAAGAATAATTTTACTACTTTTAATGAGCAGCAATTAAAAAAAACAGTCACACATAAAAAATCAGACTTAGAAATTTTTGGTCAAATCACCCAAGCAAAACCCCAACCTCCAGGGAAAACCTATTCTAGAGAGAGAGAATTTTATTTTCTGCAATAAAATGAAAGTACAACAAAAACAGAGATAAACTTATCTCAACCACAGTGCTCAGCAAATTGACTGAATTCAGAAATTTTACAATCAAAATTTCTGCGAACTCGTTGCCTCCAAAACCGTTCCAAATTGACTGTACAGACTGCCTCAATTTTTGTGCCCATTGTTGTACCGTACAAACTGTACTGACTACCTCAATTTGCATGCCCATTGTATGAACTGTACAAAATTGTACGTACTGTACGGAATTCTGTGCCCATAATTTTTTTCCCTTCTTCTCGAAATGTGTGCCCATAAAAACTGCCTCGAAAAATGTGCCCAGATTTTTCCTCAGGAAACGTGCTGTACAGAAATGTGATTTCTGCTGCTGTACGGTCTTGGGAAATGTGCCCTCTTCTCTTCTCTCTCTGCGTGCAATTTTTTCTCCTTTTGTGCTTTCCAACTCTCATGAAAAACATAATTAGACTCTAATGCCTTCCTTTGCCTTTTTGGTGTCTAAATGAGGAAGTTGAATAGTCATCTAATCCAAGGGCCCAAAATGAATTAGATGGATGGATGAGATTAAATGCACTTTTAATTCTCTCCAAAATTAATTTCACTCACCTCACTTAAATTTATCAAAAGGTCACTTTATTCTCTAAAGTGAAAATTAAAAAAACTCAACTCAAGTTATTAATTGCAAGGGTCACTTTCATTTTCCCCTTTTAATGACTTAGGAAAAAGTTACTAGGGGAACACTTTCCTAAGTACAAAAATCAACACTCCCTCTTATTGAGGAAGTTGTTTTGCACCACACCGAACTTGTCTCTGAAATGAATGAACTTGCCTCTTCCAAAAGACTTTGTTAGGATATTTGCAACCTACTCATTAGTGGAAATGTACTACAACTCCACAACTCCTCTCTAAACATAATCACGGATGAAATGGTATCTAATCTCAATATGCTTTGACCTGTCGTGAAATACAGGATTCTCAGAGAGCTGGATGCAACTCTGATTGTCACAGTAAATCACTGTAGGCCTCATCTCCTGATCAAATAAATCCACCAATAACTTGCGAAGCCACAATGCCTCGCAAATAGCCTGACTGACTTCCATGTACTTAACCTCTGCAAAACTCAAAGAAACAGACTTTTTCTTTTGACTGAACCATGACATTGCTGCCGAATTCAAACTGAAACAACATCCGGAAGTGCTCTTCTGGTATGCCACGCTACTTGCCCAATCTGAATCCGTGAAGCCAATCAATTTAACCCCATCTGATGTCCTATTATCTAGACCATAATCCACTGTACCTGCAAGGTATCTCAACACATGTTTTGTGGCAACCTAGTGCACTCTCCTAGGCTCCACCATGAACTGACTGAGAGTGTTCACCGCAAAACACAAATCTAGCCTAGAGTTGACTAGATACATCAACGAACCTATGAGCTAACGATGTAAGGTAGGATCCACCAACTCTCCCTCATAAGCATGAAGCTTGTTCCAGTTGGTGACCATTGGTGTAGACATCGACCTGCAATCCTCCATCCGAAATCTCCTCAAGAATATCCACTGCATACTTTCCTTGCCCCAGGAAAATATGACCAGGCTCCTGCCAAACCTCCAATCCCAAAAAATAATCCATCAACCCAATGTCAATCATCTCATACTCTAAAGCAATATCTCTCTTACAAACTGCAATAGGTCTCTCCTCGTCTGTGATAAACAAATCATTCACATACAATAGAAGAATGAGTGGATCATCTCCAACCATGATGAAATAGAGATTCAGATCAACCTCACTCTTCTGAAAACCCATCTATAGTAAGTAAGAGTCTATCCTAGAATACCAAGCTCGAGGAGCTTGCTTCATCCCATACAAGGATTTCTTCAGCGTGTACACATGAGACTCTCTCCCATGAATCTCAAAGCCCCGAGGTTACTCCACATGTATGATTCCATTGAGAAATGCAGTCTTCACATCCATCTGATGGATCTTCCAACCCATTTCCGCAGCAATGGAAATAAATGATCTGATAGAAGTATAACGAGCAACCAGTGCAAAGGTCTCATCATAATCAGCTCCCTTTACCTGTGAAAACCACCGTGCCACAAACCGAGCCTTGTATTTCTCCACATTGCCATATGCAGCATGCTTTACCTTGTAAATCCATCGAGAAGTCACCATTGACTTCCCCTCAGGTCTTAGAACAATCTCCCAAACATAGTTCTTCATGATGGAATGGTACTCTTCCATCATGGAATCTCTCCAAACATGATGCTAAGAGGCCTCCTCAAAAGTAGATGGATCTGAACCATGAAGACTAGCAACCAAGGCCATACCCAACCTATCTAACATCATTATAGTCCTCATTGGCTCCTTGGGAATTCCAAACTCCTTAGCTTCCTTCAGGGTCTCCCGAAGCCATTTAGGCTTCTTCTTCCCTGAAGGTTGCTCTCATACCAGCATGTCATCATCCGAGGAACTCCCAGAAGTAGAAGGCCTAGAAACCTATGTACCAGGAGCTGGTGAACCAACAACTGGTGAACTCTATGATCTGGTAGCTCTATATGGTGAACCTGTGACATGATAACCAAAACTTGTCCCCAAAGAACCTGTTTGCTGAACCACTGAACTTGAAGATCCTGTGCCTGTACTTTGTGGTCCAGTAACCCTAGAAACCTATTAACTTGTCATCTGTATTGAAGGTACATGTCAAGCTACCTAAGGTGTGGGAACTTGCTGCTCTCCCTGCACTGTCTCTCTGGACTTCCTGAAGGCCTGCTCCTCAAATATCACTTCTCGCCTCACAACAACCTTCCTCAGAGCAGGAAGATAAGTGTGGAAGGCCTTTGAAGTCTCAACATACCCATAAAGATGCCTCTCTCTGTTGTGGGCTCAAGATTTGTCCACTTCTCATAAGGGACATGTGAAAAAGTCAAGCAACCAAATATACGAAAATGACTCACCTCAGGATTCTTTCCTGTGAACATCTCCTCGGGAGTCTTTTTCCCCAAGGAATGATGGGGACACCTGTTCTAAAGGTAAACAAATGTACTTCATGCCTCTGCCCAAAGAAAGAAAGGAAGTGACTGATCATGTAACATGGCTCTCATTGCTCCAACAATAGACCGATTCTTCCTTTCTGCCACTCCATTATGCTCAGGAGTGTATGATACTGTCAACTGTATCTGAATGCCCTCATGTCTGCAATACTCATCGAACTCCTTGGAGGTATACTCACCCTTGTTATATGATCTGAGTGCCCGAATCCTCCTCCAAGTCTGGTTCTCTGTAAGAGATTTGAACTCTTGGAACCTCTGCAAGACCTCCTCATATTTCTTGCTCCTTGGGAAGTAGATCCAGGTATTCCTGGAATGGTCATCGATGAATGTCACATAATACTCAAAACCTTTCAGAGAAACAGATGAAATAGGACCAAACAAGTTAGAATGTATCAAATCAAGTACTCATGTTGACTTGCTATCACTGCTCGTAAAAACAATCTTGGTGTACTTTCCCAAAGCACACCCCCTGCATACATCATTGTGCTTAGTGCTGAACTCAGGCAACCATGTAACCATGTACCTCAACATCCTCAAAGATGGATGATGCAGATGAGCCATCCTCCTATGCCATAGCTCACAAAGCTCACTGTCGTTGCTATGTGTCAAAGTATGATGGGCCTGAAACAAGAGATTTTACAGTTTCCCACACCTGACTCCAATGGTGTAAGAGGCAGATAGTCCTGTAGTCTTGGAAAAACATGCACATGTCCATCCAGGAAAGACACCCCAAGACCCCTATCCTCGATCATGGAAACTGATATCAAGTTCTTCTTCATCCCAGGTACAAACAATACATCCCTCAAAGTCATGGGACTCATGGAATCTCTCTGAAATATAATGGTCCCATGCCCAACAACTCTGACAACTGTGTCATCCCCCAACACGAGCCCCACATCTATCCCTGTCTGTGAAAGCTCGAAGAACATCTCTCAAGCACCTGTTATGTGACTCAAAGCTCCACTGTCAATATACCACGTGCTGGTGGTGGATGCACTGAAAGAATGGCCAATCAACAAAGAATACTCCCTCTCAATATAAATGTCTGCATTGTTGATGATGGATGCTCTCTCTCTATCAACATGCCCAGCACAGAGAGAAAACTCTCTCTCAAATCTAGCTGTAAACTCCTCAACCTTTGCTGAAGTTGTTGCCTACTGTGGTTTCTTCTTCTTCTTCTGTGGGCACTGTCCAGCATAGTGCCCAAGCTTCTGACAAGCAAAGCACTTTACAGTGCTCAAGTCCTTCTTCTGTCCATCCTGCTTCTTAGCCCCACCCTTCTTGGGGCCCTTCTTGAACTTCTTCTTTCCCTTGGTAGTCAAAGCCACATTCTCCTCATCCTCCCTACTAGTAGAAGAGTTTCCATGCACAAGACCTCTCTAGGTCTCCTCTTGAACAAAATCATCCCAAATCTTGTCCCAAGAAGGCAAGTTCTCCCTGGCTACTATAGCCTCCACAAAAACAACCCAAGGATTTGCAACCCCATTCAAAGTTGTCCGCACTAGCTCAGAACCAGGAACAACCTCCCCTACTGTTGCAAGCTCATCTCTCGCTAGAGAGATCCTAGTAAGGTATGGAATCACTCTTTCAGCTTTGGCTATCTTGATACTTCTCAATTCTCTCTCAAAACCATTTTCCTATTTTCATTTGAGCTTTGAAACAAGCTGTTCAAAGCATCCCACATCTGATATGCACGGGTTTCGCTAGAAATGTGTGGGATCACATGATCTTTAACTGCATCTAGAATGATCCTTCTAGCCTTAATGTCCTTCTTGTTGAAGGCAGAAAGTGCTTGTGCATTGGTGGAAGCGAGAACAACAATAGGATTTGTTGTTGTATTGTTAACCACTTCATCCCATAACTCATTTTCCTCCAATATAAGCACTAGTCTAGCTTTCCATGGGACAAAATTCCCAGCCCCATTAAGCCTATCCTCCAACCCAAGTCCTGTTGCCATTTTCACTGCAAAGTTCAAGTCTCAACAAGGTCTTGCCTACTGACAAAAGAAATCACTAATAGTTTGAAATTTTTCACTGTGTAAAATTCTGCTCTTTCTCTAACAAAGCTCTGATACCATGTAAATTTTTTAGCATTCTCCCAACCCGGTTTCAACCACTATTTTCATCATAGTTTAATGCCCAACCCAATTTACTCTGAGCTGCAAATTAAGTCATTTCTCATAAACAATTAATGACTTAAACACAAGAATAATTTTACTACTTTTAACGAGCAACAATTAAAAAACACAGTCACACTTAAAAAATCAGACTAAATTTTTTTTGGTCAAATGACCCAGTAAAAACCCTAACCTCCGGGGAAAACCTGTTCTAGAGAGAGAGAATTTTATTTTCTGCAATAAAATGAAAGTATAGCAAAAACAGAGATAAACTTATCTCAACCACAGTGCTCAACAAATTGACTGAATTCATAAATTTTACTGTCAAAATTTCTACCAACTCGGTGCCTCAAAAACTATGTCAAACTCAATGTACGGATTACCTCGATTTCCGTGGCCATTGTTGTATCGTAGGAGCTGCCTCAATTTTTGTGCCCACTGTTGTACCGTACAGATTGTAGGTACTGCCTTGATTTTTGTGCGCAATGTACAGACTGCCTCAATTTTCATGCCCACTATACGAAATTGTACGGGATGTGTGTAATTCCGTGCCTAGAATTTTTTTCCCTTCTTCTCGAAAATCGTGCCCAGAAAAACTGCCTCAAAAAATGTTCCCAAAATTTTCCTCAGGAAACGTGCTGTACGAATATGTGATTTCTGCTGCAGTACGGTCTTGGGAAACATGCCCTCTTCTCTTCTCTCTTTGCCTACAATTTTTTCTCCTTCTGTGCTCTCTAACTCTCATGAAAAATATAATTAAACTCTAATTCCTTCCCTTGCCTTTCTAGTGTCTAAATGAGGAAGCTGAATAGTCATCTTATCCAAGGGCCCAAAATGAATTAGATGTATGGATGAGATTAAATGCACTTTTAATTCTCTCCAAAATTAATTTCACTCACCTCACTTAAATTTATCAAAAAGTCACTTTATTCTCTAAAGTGAAAATTAAAAAAAACTCATCTCAAGTTATTAATTACAAGGGCCACTTTAATTTTCCCCTTTTAATGACTTAGGCAAAAGTCACTAGGGGAACACTTTCCTAGGTACAAAAATCAACATACTGGAGCTTCACTGCTCCTCTTTGCACCATATCCCGGATATAGTGGTGTCGGATCTCGATGTGCTTCGACTTGTCATGGAATATTGGGTTCTCGGACAACTTCACACAACTCTAGTTGTAACAGTATACATAAGTCATCTCTAACTCGACATCAAAAAATCCCACAAGTAGCTTCTAAAGCCACAATGTCTCACAACATGTTGACCAAGATGCACTATACTCTACCTCGGTTGTACTCAGTGCTACACTCGTCTACTTCTTGTTGAACCAAGAAATCATGCCAAACCCCGAGTTGAAGTTACACCCTAAAGTGCTCCTCCTATCTGTAGTGCTACCAAACCAATCAGAGTCAACATTTCCCTAGAGGTAGATCCTCTGATCTCTCGCATATCTGAGTCCATACTCGATCGTGCCCTTCAGGTACCTCAACACGTGCTTTGCCGCAACCATGTGAACACGTCTCAACTCCACCATGTATTGGCTCAAAGTGTTCATGTAAAGCATATATCCAACCTCGTGTTTGTCAAGTACTTCAACGAACTAATCATCTGCCTATAGACTGTGGAATCAATTGTCTCTGAAGTAGTATCACATAACAAATTCAAGTTCAATGACATCAGTGTAGTTATAGCTTTGCAATCCAACATATCGAACCTCTTCAAGATCTCGACTGCATATTTTCCTTGGCTAAGGAAAATCTCCTCTGGATTCTGCCACACCTCTAATCCCAAGAATCATGTCAAGATTCTCGAACTCTAAGATCTACTGTAGTCACTCCCTTTGAAGCGGAACACCATCCTCCCTCTGCATCTTGTACTCTCTTCATCGGGACATTTTGCACTAGAGTGACTGGTAGCCTCCTCTACTGTTTATCTTCTGTGTATCCATCTATGTCATCTCTCAAGGTCACTAGATACCAAGATCCTTCATCTCGAACTTTGTTGCAAGTTCTTCTTGCACCCATCTATGAGCTTCTCGTCATCTGTAAGCTTCCATCTTCGAACTTGTAGCAAAGGTTGAGATATCCATCATTCTAGGTGATCCTTAAGCTCCTCATGTAACTATATGTGCCATCCCATGGGTGCCTTCTGAGCCTGCACACATGTAGTTCTCTATAGAGAGTCCCGAGTCCTGGAGGTTTCTCGATATGCACTTCTACTTCACTGAAGAAGTATGTTTGGTTAATGGAGAAAACATCTTGCCATAATCAACTCCTTCTTTCTGAGAGAAACCACGAACCTTGCTTTGTATTTCTCGATGTTACCATATGTTTCATGCTTGATCTTTTAGATCCACTTGGAAGACACTACAAACTTCCCTTTAGGTCAGATAACCTCATCCCATACATCATTCTTTATGATCGACTGATACTCTTTGATCATAGAATCTTTCCACTATTTATTCTTGGCTACTTCTCCATAGTTGGAAGGCTCTACATTAATGATATCACACAACAATGCCACATAATTGGAGTGTGTCTGAGGCCTCTTACTTTCTCTGGAAGTCTCGTCCGGAGCACCATACTTCTCTACATCTTGGATGATCTCTCGTGCCCAAGCTTGTCTTCTCTTGTAGGTGTTCACCTCTCAGGTTGGATCTACAGGTCTCTATGGGTCGGTAATATCATGGTCATCATGTTCTTCTGAAGTCTCCTCTTCTACAACCGCGCCTCTTACTTTGGGAGCTTCAAGTGCTTCTTCATGTGCTTCATCTGGGTAAATATGTTTTGAGTGTAATGGATGAACCGCATCATCATTATTCTCTTGTAGGTGATTGCATTCAGTTGCATGATTATAAACATTTCGTATTTTTCAAAACATAATAATAATGACAAATTCTTATGCATGAAGACATATGTCACACAATCATGCAACTATCTCAGCCAATGCTTCAACACAACATTCATCCATATCTTGTAAACATATGGTAACTTTCTAGATGCGTTCCATCTATACTAGGACATAATTAAGAGTGTGCACTACTCTCAACATGTCAACAAAGAGGTTTCATTCTAGATAAGTAGCAATGGAATGTTGTACAACACCATAGGCCACTTAACCATCAAATGCATATTGGTAGTATAATGTTCATGAATGCAAACACTCTAACATGCATAATACATTTCCTAAATCTAAGAACATAAATATGTACACAACTGAACAATATCATTTAAGCAACTAGATATATAGAAAAATGACAATTCAAATACTTATCTTTGTTTGTTTGGTAGACTCCCTCTTGATCTTTGTCTCCTTGCAATAATTACTGGAGTCTCTGACTGTGTGCTCTTATTTTGTAGTATGATTCTAAAGACATGTGCCTATCTTGCTCATGATCGAAAATGTTGATCAATTCTTCTGCACCATAGATCATTTGGAACTGTGTATTGGTGTTGAATATGAGTGTCCCTTCTTCTTCATCACCAATCACAATTGCAACCCTTCTTATCCAATGTTGAGATGGATAAGAGACTCTTCTTCAAATCAAGTCCATAAAGCAAATTCATTGAATGAATGATTCCCATGATCTTGGTAGACCATTCAATGTAGTCATCACCACTTCTACTTCTTCGACGTTGTATCCAATATCTTCTATTCGTTCCTTGATCTGGGAGACCCTTGTGAAGTAAGATTGAATACTTTTTGAATTCTACCTCTTCACACCCTTGATTTGAGCCCTTAAAGGTAATATTCCTATTGATATTATTTCCATTGTACAAGTTGGTAAAAGCATATACTTGGGAGTCTTCAAGTATGATACATGTTGGATCAATTTGTCCTTGGTAGAGTCTGCAATGATCCTCCTGCCTTTGATCAAGTTCTTCTTATGATTAGCTTTGTCCCCATCTCCCTTTGGATTTGTGATTTCTCCTTTGACATAGTCTTCCAAATCATGCTCTTCTAGTATGAGAAGCACTCTATACTTTCATGTTCAGAAGTTCTCAACTCCTTCAAGCTTGTCCTCAAGCTTGGTATTGTTTGTAATCTTGATAAAAGTGAGAACCTCAAATGGAAATAGAGAGAATAGAACTTACCAATGAGAGTGCTTCAATTGGATGCTTGCTCCAAAGCTTTTTCGAAAAATTGCTTCCAGTGGACCTAGGGTTTGACAGAGAAACCCTAATTTTTCAAACTGGGTGTCTTGCAAATATGATTGGATCCTCAAGGAGAGTTAAGCAATATACCCCTTTTCCCAAAATACGTGGAAAAAGCTACACAATATATAATACCCTAATTTCTCTAATTTCCTCTATTGAACTATCCTATCTTAATTATGATGTATCTCTGAAATTTATGCTCCTCAAGGTCTGAAACTTCTCCATGAGGTAGTCTAGTTTGTCCTCTGTCCAACCCCATAGGTTAGAGCAATATTGGATTCACCAAGTGGAGCTTATTCTAAGTTTCCCAAGGTGCCCTGTTTATGGGTTGATTCAGTACAACAAACTTGTACGGATGTCCACGTGTCACTATTTCAACTTCGAGTTCTAAAACTCGTACCGGAGAAACTACAATAGTTTCCCTTTATGGAACACTTACAAAATTTGATTTGAATCTTTCTAGCCCGAGATATAACATTTCTCCCTAGGTCACCTGTTTAAAACTCAATTATGGAAGATGCTGGAACCTTGATTTGCATGGATCATATCTCATAAATTGCAACGAATATGAGGCTAAAAATTGCACACAAGGTACATCAACATTTCATCTTAGGCATGTCTAAGTTTCAACTCATGTACCTTCACCAAAATCAAGTTGTAGCGAAAGTGCTCGGAAGATTAGATTTTTCCTTCTAGGGTTTAAAGCATGAAGCCCTAATCTCCGACAATTGCAGTAGTAGTAGTGTTACAATTGTACAATGGATTCTTTCAAGGTAGCTTTGATACCATGTTAGAATTTAAATGGTTATACTAGATCTTTAAACATTTAGCATCATAACATCATAACCATATGTAATAGGATCACTAAAAGAAAGACACACACAACAACACAAAGATTTATCTCGAGAAACCACAAGAGAGAAAACCTAACAACTTCTTTAGTATAGATTCTGTCACCAAGACCAATGCCACACCAAGATAAGAACAACCACAAAGACAATAACGACTTCTTATCTTCCCCAACGAGCCTCATCTTCTCTCTCATGTGCACTTGCTTGAGTGTGAGGTGTGTCCAAATGAGAGAAGCACCCTCTCTATTTATACTCATCAAATGAGTGACCAAATAACCTAGCTAGGCCGACTTGTTGCTCTAAACAAGGCTGATCTCCTAGGGAGACTCAAAATAACAATTATATAATATTTTCTTGTGGGTACTATTGACCCGACCTACAACGAAAGGGTTACATTGATTCTTCCAAGTACATTTACATGACCAAGTACATCAATAACATTTCCCGAAGGAGGTACAACAATAATACAATAAAAGTACAATAAGAATTTCTTCCAAAGTTACATTCTTCAACATCAAAGGTATCTTGAGTCCAGATGGCATAAGCAAAACAAAGGTTTCAAATCATAAATAAAGAGGATTATATATATATGAGATGATGGAGTTCTAGCTCTCATAACAGTATTTTGATGTCTTGAATGCATTTTGGCTTCATGAGGAGAGTCATAGTAACTCCCCATGAGCTTCAACAACTAGAACAAATCAATTTTGATATGATCATTAAAATGGAGCACACTGGCTCCACCATTGTCTCCTCCTCCACATCCACGACCATCTTCACCATCGACCCTCATCCACCATCACAACCACCCCCTACATTGGTTTCAGATCATAATTATAAAAAATACAATTGTAATGGAAACAACAAGCACATGTAGCCGATTATAGAAAAACACAAATGCAACAGAAACAACAAGCATGGGTAGTAGAAAGAGTAGAAACAACAAGCCCAAATAGTCGAAAGAGTGGAAATTGAAACAAAGACCATGAAGTTTACCACACATGCACGGATACCACATAATTGATTGACTAATCAAAGTCACTGATTAAAACAAGTTCACACGACAACCATTTCAATGTTAGCCCTTATGTAATAAACACAACCAATAATATTCTTACATTGATGAACTTGGTCCGTACATTTGAAAAAGGTATTTAAAAGCATAATTAGTTTGACACCTTCAACCCAGTTCCAAAATAAAGACGTATAACAAGATAATAATAATACCATAACCCTGTGGATTAGGAGGAATGAGAGGTTGAGACAACATATACCCATCCTACAACCAAACAACCGTAACTAATCAACCATTATGTCATACAACATATTCGACTATTTTTATCATGTCTTGTGTAGCACTTTCATCTTTCTACAAATTAAGTAGACGATTTATTATTTTGATAATTACAAACAAACACACATATAAGTAACCAACCAACCATTATATTAATATGAGGGCACCACTTGTATGGACACCCCATTAACATAAAAATCATAACATGTTGTAACTTTTATATGTTACTATGAACCAAACCTCACAACCAACATAGCTTATAAAAAAAAGAAAATTTTTAAATTGTAAAAATGAATCCATAACACTAACACAACATATCTCATTATTTATTTGCTATTAATGTGTATTATTATTCACATAACACATAAAAAGAAAGTCAAGCAAACAAAGCATTAACTTAAAAATCATACTATGTTAAGACTTCTAATAAGTTACAACTTGCAATGAAAAGAACATTAAAGCTTCATAAATAAAACCCTCTACCTCCTATGCATAATGCGCCTCCAGATACTAGGATAGTACATGTTTGTGAATAAAATGTATCTCACCCAGGAAAAACGTGTGGGTCACTCCTTAATAAAACACATTACTGTATATTTTAGCTTTTAAGGTTTTACGCTGGCTATTTTCGTATTCTAAACGAACGATAACGATATAGGAGACGCTGATAAGAGCAATGCAATAACATACCTTATCCCAATGAACCTGTGGAGGACCTCCAATTGGCAATGACCATGGCAATGGCTACTGCTTCGGCTCTATCGCATGCTTCAGTGCAAACCTACCTCGTTACTTCATCTTCACCCAATCCCTCCCACCCACTTTTTCAAATCCGCCCATTTTCTTTTACTGTCAGGTGCAAGCCTAGACTCTCACTTGCGTTCTTGAATTCCATTGATACCAGCACTGCCCATGTCAGCATAAATGCCATTGATAACAATTTGGGTATTGTTACAGCTTCTACAGTAAAAGCTTTTGCTTCTGTTTCCCCAGTGGCAGCAGCAGAAGGAGGGGGAGATAATGCAGTTGTTGCAGAGGAAGGAGAAGGAAAAGGGGACGAAAAAGGTAAGGGAATAGAGACATTGGGATTGATTTCAGAGGCTGATTTACTGAGGAAAAAGGCGAAGAAGGTACGTCTCAGGAGGAAAAGGCTTCTTCGCAAACGCAAGCTGAGGAAGAAGGGCCGATGGCCTCCGTCCAAAATGGCCAAGAACAAAAATGTCTAGTAATCGCATCATCATCTATGTCTTGCAATTTTAGCTATCTCAAGCAAGCTTGTCTCATATGAAGTTTTTGTGTAATTTTTTTATGGTTCATCATTAGTGACCTGGCAATGGAAGGTTTGGGATGTTTCAAATACATTTTTTTTATGAAGTTTTGCATAAATGAGAAGTTCAAGTTGCTTATTATATGTGGGAGGCTTATTTGTGTGTTTATGTTTATACTGAACTTAGGATTTCTTATCTTATATCCTATATTAAGAATTAGCAGTTTGATCCTAAATCGGGTCAATGTCTTTTTCTTTCAATTTTTTTGAATTGCTTCTTTTGAACTCAATCTTAAATCGCGGTTAATGTATTTTTCTTTCATTTTTTAAAATGCTTCCTTTAAACTCCAGAATCATTTCAATTGGCCAAAATAAGACAATCAACTATATGTTTTCATGGGCAAGATAGCCCTGAATGGCAAACCATTATTCTCAATCACTTTTTTTCGAAGGAAATAATTTCACCCCACCCTTACACACTTGAGCAAAGAATGGGGTGCTGTACCAGTTCAGCCCTCACTGAAATCTCCCACTTCTTCCTCCGAAGTTTCAGATAAAAGGCAGATTGACCACCAGTTGCATTGGTGGCTGGTTACTTTAAAGAACCAGATGAGATTTGATCCCAAGACCTCTGTGAACTTAGCACAAGAGCATCTACAAGCAGTTATGTTAGCCTAAGCTGTCGTGACAGGAAGGTATTCTTCCAGTCAAAATCACCCAGGGCATGCACCTGTCTCTAACAGTTTATTTGTGTCTCTAACAGGTTAGTGTAGCATGCCACTGATTTCATAGCTGAACCACAACCCTATTGGGTTTATTTTCCTCTTTTAAGTGAACCCTGTTTTAATTGATTGACTGGAGAGAGTAAGGAACTCCATGCAAGACATGCTTTACAAACAATAAACTGTGTCTCTAACAGGTTAGTGTAGCATGCCACTGCTTTCATAGCTGAACCACAACCCTATTGGGTTTATTTTCCTCTTTTAAGTGAACCCTGTTTTAATTGATTGACTGGAGAGAGTAAGGAACTCCATGCAAGACATGCTTTACAAACAATCTACCTTTGGGTAAGAGCCACAGCTGAATGGTATCTATTTGATCAAAATCACCCTGGACTTGCACCTGGCCTTATCGGCAAAAGAGTGTCAGTGAGGATTCAAGCCCAACAGGTCTTGAATTTGGGTCACCGTTGCTAGACCACAACAACCCAGAGTATGCCCCCATAAGATTTTATCTCTTACCTTCTTAACTAATTCTACAAGTTTTGGTATTCGTATTCTACTTTGTTCTTCTCTTGAGGATAGTCCAGTTTTGGAGTTTTAACGCTTACGTTCTCAATCAATTCTATAATTTTTGTAGTTCCTAAACTAATGTTATCCCCATAAGGATAGTCCAACTTGGCCTTCGTAGCCCAAGCCATTTCCAGAACACTTTACAAGCTCCTCCTCTTATTCTGATTCAGATTAGGATCTAATTCTTTTTTCGGCCTCTGCTTATGATTCATCCAGTATTCACCGCCACAGGAGTGCTTGTTCTTCTTCTCCTCTTGCACAGAACCAGTTCTACTTCATTGGCTAGGGTTTGCCTATTTGGTTTTACCTCTCTGTTTTGTTATTTTGTTATTTTCTCTTTTCAGGAGATGCCTTGCGCACCCTGCAATGACATTGTCGTCTGGTGCACTTCTGATTCCCATTGACCTAATTTGGACATTTGTGGACGTTATTATAATTTCTTTCTTTCATTCTCTATCCACCCAATAACAACAGTTGTGCAGACTTGAAGGGATGCAATCCCCCCAACACCATTTCTGGTGGTAAAGAAATGCAAGGGATACTTAGGAAATAACCAACCTCTGACTCGAAAGTACACCGACACATTTCTTGGTGCCCTCAACTACCCTTGGGCCTTAACATTTTGTGCTGCAACCCTGTGTTCCCTTACTACAAGGCTGACTTAATCTATGGCATACTATATTACCTCGAGTTCATTAGAAACATGTCATTGCTAGAAAGAGATATGTTCTAAACAAACTTGGCCTCATTGGGGACTGAGTAGAAATACCAAACATGAATGAATTTCCTGCGGGCTACATTCTGGTACCAAACTCCTCCATGGTTTCCTTTCTTCGTTGTGCTGCTCTCTGAAGAAGAGTACATGATGCCATTTTAAATGAGCAAAAATATTAGCAGCTATGAAGTAAGTTCCTGTTTTTTTAAATTGTTTTTGCCTGTGGAAATATACTAGAATGCTGATATCCAACCATACCAACATAGTTTGAGTACTTTTCACCCCTTCTAACCTTTTATAAATACGTTGGTTATCTTGGTCATATATCAAAAGAATATACTTCTTACTATCATGGTGTTTGGACACACACACACACACACACTCCAGAACTGGGGTTTCAATTGTAAATTTTCTAAACCCTAGGTGAATGCTGTCCTTATGTTCTCAAATAAATCAACTGATATTTAATTTGGAGCATATTAAATTCTTGACATAGCAGGATTCACACATATAGCTAGAAAATGAACAGCAGAAGCAAAACACAATACACAAATGATTTACACCTTCAAATCAGCCTTTCATTATTAGATCTAGGCTTACAAGGAAACCTCCACAGCTGCAAAAACTTACAGCTGTACAACACTCAGAATTAAGCAAAAATCAGCAAACTTACTGTGAAAGCCCTCAAACAACTGACAAATCCTCCCAACACTTTCTGGTGGCTGTACGGATCTGCTGCAAGCCTGTACAGACCTTACGGATCCGTACAATGGAATTTGCATGCTGTACGGATCGGTACGATGGTATGGACATGATGTACAGATCCGTACGATGGCACACATCTCCTGTATGGATCTGTTGTACTTGCAGGCTGTACATTGAATTGCATGCTGTACGGATCGGTACAATGGTATGGACATGATGTACAGATCCGTACGATGGCACACCTCTCCTGTATGGATCTGTTGTACTTGCAGGCTGTACATTGAATTATGTTTGGTTGCTGATCCAGGCTCCTCTCCGACACTCTAACTCTACTCCTCTGTTGAGTTTCTTCACCTTCTGACTAAAACTGTCTTCCTGTGAATAATGAATGTGTCTTTACCCTCTACTTTGACCCGCCTTTATACTTTAGATGAAACCCTAATCTACCAAAACCCTAATCTTTCTGTGAGATCTACGATTGAGATTAGTCTAAATCACGGATGCATTAAAAATGCACTTTATTAGACTAAACAGTAAAATATAAGACTTTCACTTTATTAATAAAGTGAACTACAAAATAAATTTGACTTGGATGACTCCATGCACATTTGACACTAAACCTATGTGGAAGTTCCTGTCCAAGCAACAAACATCAACACTCCCTCCTAGTGAGGAAAGAATTTTGCACCAATCCAAGTTTGTCTTTGAATGCTTCAAACTTCCCTTTTTCTAAGGGCTTGGTCACAATATCTACAACCTAATGATTTATGGGTTCATACTAGAGCTTCATTGCTCCCTTCTGAATCTTGTCTTGAATGAAGTGATACTTGATCTTAATGTGGTTGGATCAGTCACAAAAAACTGGAATTTAAAGAGTTTGATACAACTCTGTTTATCATAGTAAATCACCGCGGGATCCAACTATTGATCAAATAAACCCACTAGGAACTTGCGAATCCAAATGGCCTCACAACTAGTTGTACTTGTTGCCATATACCCTGCCTCCATAGAGTTGAGTGCTACATAAGTCTTCTTTCGGTCGAGCCAGGATATCATCGGTGATCCCAAGCTGAAGCAACACCCTAAGGTGCTCTTCCTATCTGATGCACTACTTACCCAATTTGAATCTGTATACCCATGCAACTTCACCTAACCATCTCCAAGATATCTCAACCCATACTCCATGTGCCTCTCAAGTATCTAAGCACATGTTTTGTAGCTACCCATTGCTCCTGCCTTGGCTTCACCATGAATTGGCTCAAGATGTTCACTACAAAACATGTATTTGGCCTAGTGTTGACCAGATACATCAAGGAACCTATTAGCTGCTTGTACAACGTGGGATCCACTATATCTAAATTTGTAGTGACCTTCATATTAGTGATCATAGGCATGGCCATGGGTTCGCAGTCCTCGATTCGAAATCTCTTCAAGATCTCGACTACATACTTAACCTTGGCCAAGAAAAATCTGCTCTAGTCTCTACCAAATCTCTAACCCCACGAAGTAATGCATCATGCCAATGTCCTTCATCTCGAACTCGGTTGCCATATTTGCCTTACACCCTGTGATGAGCTTCTTTGAACCTATAAGAAATAGGTCATCTTCATACAACACCCAAATGTGTAGATAAGTCTCAACAAATATGAAATTTAAGTTAGGATCAACATAACTTTTGATGAAAGCCATACTCTGCAAGTATCCATCGATCCTGGAATACCATGCCGACGGTGCTTGCATGAGTCCATACAAGGCCTTTTTCAACTTGCAAATATGGGACTCCTTCCCATTGACCTCAAATCCTTGAGGTTGCTTGATATACACTTCTTCCTCAATTATCCCATTGAAGAGCGTTGTCTTTACATCCATTTGATGTATCCTCCATCCCATAATGGAGACTAAAGACATCATTGCTCTAATGGAACTGTACTTGGCGATTGAAGCAAAAGTCTCCTCATAGTCTACTCCCTTTTTCTAGGAGAACCCACCGTCACAAACCTTGCTTTGTACTTCTCTATGCTTCCATCTGCTGCATGCTTGATCTTAGAGAGACATCTGGAAGTCACCATTGACTTTTGCTCCAGTCTAGAAACAATTTCCCAAACTTCATTCTTCATGATGGAGGTGTACTCCTCCACCATAGCATCCCTCCAAATGTGTTGGTTGGATGCCTCTTGAAAAGTGAAGGCTCGGAATCTATGATGTTGTTCATCAACGCCATGTAGTTCGGAAACTTCTTCAGAGGTCTACTCTCCATGAACGAGCTCCTAGGAGCCTCAACATGCTCCTGAGCGTCTGAGTGAATCATCGAGGTCTCCTGACAGAACTGGTAGGAGATGGTGGCTCCTCCTATGAATATGAAGGTTGCTACCCCGAACTGGAAGTCGCTAGTGACCTTGGCTCAACCTTTGGAGCTTTCTGCTCCTCATCCTTTGTCACTAATAATGGCTCATGAGACTTCTTGGATGCAAAGTTTTCCTTGAACTTTACATCTCTACTTACAATTGTCTTTCTCTCCCCTGGAATATAGATCTTGTAAGCCTTTGAATTCTCACTATTGCTAACAAACAAACCCTTCCTACTAGAGGGTTCCAACTTGGTCCTCTTCTTCATTGGTATATGGATGTAGATTGGACAACCAAAGATGTAGAAATGAATCACCTCCGGCTTCACACCATTGAATACCTCCTCTGGTGTCTTGTCCCCCAAAACCCTATGAGGACACCTGTTCTGGATGTAAATTGCTACATTGTATTCTTCCTCCCATAGTAACATTGGCAAATCCTAGTCATGTATCATGGCCTTAGTAGCCACTATGATGGATCGGTTCTTCCGCTCTGCACCCTGTTCTGTTATGGGTTGTACGGAACAATGAACTCTCTCTTGATTCTTGAATCCTTGCAGAAATCATCAAAATCATTGGAGGCATGCTCACCTCCACCTCCATTGTCTGATCTCAAAACCTTGATGTTCTTCCTTGTCTAGTTCTTCATAAGAGCTTTGAACTCTTGAAACCTGTTGAAGACTTCATCCTTGGTCTTCAAGAAGTAGATCCATGTTTTGCACGAGTAGCCATCAATGAAGGAAACATAGTACATGCTTCTTGTGATTGATACTACTGATATCGGTCCACACACATCCAAATGCACTCGATCTACGATCACCTTAGATCTGTGCTCACTACATGGGAAAGCAGTGTTACATAAATAATAATAATAATAATAATAATAATAATAATAATAATAATATAATGAATAATCTAAGTTGCCAGGAAACTTGGTTACGGGGACGGGGATGCCATCTTTTGAAATAGGGGACTTGGGTACGTCGGGGTACTATATATATATATATATATGAACTAAAAAATTAAATAATTTTCACTAGTATACAATTTGAATAAGTAACATGCACATTGCTTCAAAGTCCATAAATCATTGATATAAAGTGGGAATTACATATGAAACTTAAGTATAAACATGATATCAAATAATTATAAGACATAAACCAAGTGGAAATTCAATTTACTGTTTGCATATTCATATCAATCATGATTCATCATTCATGATATATGTCCAATGACAATGTCATACACCAAGAAGCAACAATTCTACATCTAAAATTCAAAATGCAAAAAACATTGAACAATGAACAATGAATAGCTTAACCACAACAAACTGTAGCCTGCTAGAGCTTCCACTGCCAACCATGCTGCGTTATAAAGTCACCATTTTTGAATACAGAATGTAAAAAAAGGATTATTGTTTCAGAATTAAGCTCTTTAGATTTAAATAGCCACACTGGCTCATGTCTTTCACATTTTAAATGTGTCTTTTGGTTGAAGTTGATTTGTCATTGTCATTTAATTGAATGTGTATGTTTGTATTATGTAATACCCCGACGTGTTGGGATATCCTGTATTGTGAACATCTGAAAGTCGTTTTATGGCATCAGTCATTAGTGGTTGAACTTTGATATCAATTTACAAGTAAAGGATTAAAAGTAAATGTGCAAACAATTAGAGACATTTGCTTTCTAATTATATTCTAAAAGATATTTCATGGAATGCTTTGTAAATTGATGACATTTGGAAGTTTAAATTGTTCTATTTGGGCTGCAGCTGAGACACAATGGTCATTGTTGTATCATTGTTTGGCATCATTCATTAGTGGTTGAACTTTGTCATCAATTTACAAGGATAAATGTGCAAAAGATTAGAGAGAATTGCTCTCTAATCAAATTTAAAAATATTTTTGCAGCCTCTCCTCTCTTTCTCGTCGTAGGATTTGATTGAAGTCAAAGTGTGCGTTGGGAGAGTGGAAAGGCCCGCAGGGTGTTAAGAGGGTAGGGGGACCCATGCCCACCTCGTCCCTTTTCATAAAAGGAAAAAAAAATATTTTTTTTTTTTTTTATAAAATTTTCACAGACATAAGTTTCCTCGAAGTCCCCAAAATCGGGGGACGAGGTCCCGAAAACAAGCGAGGTTTCCTGTTTTTTGTCAAAAGGTTTCCGGTACTCGGGGACTTTGATGGGGACTTCAGGGGACATCTATGAGGTCCCCGACTCAGTTTCCGAGACTTGGGGACAGTACCTGGGACGGGGACGCGAACCCAGCCCTTGGGGACGGGTACCCCTGCAACACAGTGAATAATTATTAATTAATTAAATGAAGAGATGTGACTTTTTGATTGAAAAGGTACGATGGCTAATATAAAAGCAAAGATATTGTAATGTAATCTATCATCAATTATTTAATTCATATGCTTATATATATTTATCTGAAGATGGGTCATATTCCTTGGTAACCTGGATAAGGGATTTTCTGTAACACCGGATACGGTGTTACATTGGTATCCGAGCGGTCGCTCCTCCCTTGAGCTCGAATTCGACTCTTTCCTCTCAACACTCGATTCTCATTCCTCACACTCCTTCTGCATCCATTTCCCAACTCATCCGGTGTTACATTGGTATCTGAGCGGTCGCTCCTCCCCTGAGCTCGAATTCGACTCTTTCCTCTCAACACTCGATTCTCATTCCTCACACTCCTTCTGCATCCATTTCCCAACTCATCGACGCCATCTCTCCCAAATCCAACCATCTCCAATTCTTTCACATTCCACCCACCTGCGCACAACTCTCATCACTCCTCACTCTGACATTCCCTCCACACTTGCCACCACACGTAGCTCCTCCACCTATGCCTTCCTCTCGCCTTTGCACTCAAAGATCCCTCTCCTCCAAGCTCACACCTTCCCCATCTTTATACACCAATGTCACTCTCACCAAACTTCTCCCACTCCACACACCAGCCACTTAAGCGCTGCCTCCACACCTGCTCGCCTTTCGACACTCTCCCTCCACGCGTTTCCTGCTATCACACTCCCACTCCTGCATACTGGCGTGCTAATCCCCCATGCTGAGCCCTGCACTTCTATGACACCGCTGTACCTCTCCTCCACTCTAGTCCCTGCGTGCGCGCACCTACTCTTTCCCCTTCCAACCTGCTCCATGCTCCCACTTCCCTTGCTACCACCATCTCCCTCCATTCCAACTCCTCTCCCACTGCACGACGCACCCTCAGCTCTCTCAAACTCTCGCGCCTCCTCCTTCCTCCACCTCCACTTACACTACCTCCTTCTCGCCCCTCCAGCCTGCACATCGCCTTTTCACACACATCTCCACTACTACCTCCTTCATCAGGCCTATTCTCTCCATGTTCCCTCAAGCCGCCACCTTTAATAAAAAACAAATATTAATATAATAATAATTATTATATATAATTTATTTTAATTAAATATTTACAATTCAAAATATAATACAAATAAAAATATAATATTATTTTTTTCAATAATTATTATTATATTTTTATTTTTTTCTTCTTTCCCACCATTAACTCTTACTAGTTAATTATTATTATTATTACTTTTTTTGCTAGGGGAATCGACAATTGGAGACTGGGCTGGTACTCGCGTGACATGGGGTCTAGGGATCCAATCCCGCTACCACTATACCCTTAGGTGCCCCACACACCTCGCAAGCTCTTACTAGTTAATTATTAATAATATTAATGATTATTAATAATCAGCTTAGACCCTAAGTATCAATATCACTATCCTATAAGACAAAATGCCGTCTAATTATTTGACCCACATACTAGAACAATAATAACAGAATTAAAAGCCCAATTCGAGAGATTGGAGACGAGGTTGAACACCAACATAGATGCTATTTTAAAGAGGTTGGAAATTATCTCATCCACATCTACATCCCCAATGACATCATCTCTGTATATAGCATCTCCAAATCCACCAACCCTCGATAAGAAGTGTGATGAAGAAGAAGTTGAAGAAAAGGGTGACATAATTGATAAAGATGATGAAAAAAGGAAGATACGAAAAACCATTATGTCAACCTAGATGGGATTAATGATATCGATCAAGATAATAAGCAAGTTACGGTAGATGAACAACATTTAGGTTGCTCAAAGGCCGAAGTTTCAGGCACAATCATGAGGAAATCAGGGACACTACGATTCAATGAAGAAGCTATGGATGCTATGATTCAAAGAAAACTAGTTAAAGACATAAAGAATTCCAATCAAGTTGATGTCGGTTTAAATTCCTTTCATTTTTGTAACAACTACTAAACAACTTTGGAATAGTTAAAATTAAAGTGCACACTCCCTAAAGTTCTAAGATGGAAGCCATCTACAATAATATGGCTTGAGGAAACTGAGAAGGCTCACATTGATGTCTTTAAACTCCAAGCATTTAAGGATAACCATCACATCGATTCCAAGGTCAAGGAGCATCTCATAAAAATATTTATGTTATTATGACATTCGACATAGGATCCACAACTAGTGCAAAAAGTGGAAGTAAAGAAGATCCACGATTGCTCATTAATGGAATCCAAAAGACAACATAGAAAACAAATAATTACAAGTTGTATTGTTTCAAAAACTCACCATTTAAGCAAAAAGGATTACAACACAAGTTCCAGAATCACATCCATAGAACAAAATCGATCTAGATTGCAGTGTTCAAGTCAACACTTCAAACATAACCCATAATAAGGGGACATCAACACTCTCAGCTTTGAGGACAAAGCTGGACTTAAGGGAAAGGCAATGTTACTTAAATAATAATAATAATAATAAATAAACATATAATGAATAATTATTAGTTAATTAAATGAAGAGATGTGACCTTTTGATTGAAAAGGCATGATGGCTAATATAAAAACCAAGATATTGTAATGTAATCTATCATCAATTATTTAATTCATATTCTTAGATGTCTTTATCTGAAGATGGGTCATATTCCTTGATAACCCGGATACAGGCTTTTCTGCAACACTGGATACAATGTTACATTATTATTATTTATGTAACAAGTAGCCTTCGCATGCCTGCCAAGTGCACACTTTTTGCACACAACCTGTTGTTCAATGCTGAATTATGGAAGACCAATGTCAATCTCCCTCAGAATCGGCAATTCTCGGTGATGCAGGTGCCCCATCCTCTTGTGCCATAACTTGCACAAGTTGTCTATGTTATGTAATTGGGATCGAATACCCATAGGGGTGTAGCTCAACCGACGATTCACTTGATATGAAGGACATGTTCTAAATGGAGGTCACGAGTTCAAATCACCTTGTCTTACCCCTGCTCCATGCATTCGGGCCGTGTGGGTGCACCTAGGGGTATAGTGGTAGCGATATTGGATCCTTGGACCTCGTGTCACGCAAGTACCGGCCCAACCCTCAGTTGTCGATTCCCCTAGTAAATGTACTTGGGCTCGAACAAGCTCACTATGTAACCTGGATAGATTGCCTTTTCTAACCCCATCACCTGAGTGGATCTTGGGGTAGACTCCTTCAGTCTTATGAGGACTTGTTGGTTCTTGAACTCTACTACATAGCCCTTGTCTTCCATGATCAGAAGTAAAAGCAAATTCTTCTTAAGATATGGAACAAATAACACATCACCAAAATCTAACGAGTTACTTGATTAGAGTTGGAAAGGAATGGTACCAACTTTTGCTATTGGATACTTGGTATCATCATCGAGCTTGACCTGAACTATTGAGATGTGCTAGAGTTGAAATTAGTTCTTGGGATGATGTTATATGCCTCGATACCATCAAGATACCATCAATAAATCCTTCTCCAACTTGGACGCAAACTTGTTCATTTGAGTTTTTGTTGAGGTTGCGACAGGTGCTACTACTTCCCTTTACCCTTCTTCTTTTTTGGACACTATGATGCATAATGGTCGCTCTTATGACATATAAATCACTTTGATTTATTTAAGTCCTTCCTTGGCTGTGAGGCTCACTCTTCACCTTACCCTTGTCGGGTCCTTTACCTCTTCCCTTCTTTGTTTGACAAATGAGGGCATGGTCATTGCCACCTCCTTGTTTGCTAGCCTTTGACTCCATTTGAGTTTCCTCCTGGATACAATCATCCCGCAATATTTCCCAAGAAAGAAGGTTTTCTCAAGCACAAACTCCCTAGACAAATGTTTTCCATTGAGGTCATAAACTGTTTAGTGCCCTATTTACTGACTTTGTGTCACCTTCTCCCCAGCTATTGCAAGTTGGTCACGGATCTGCATGACCTTCATCAGGTGACTGGTGATGGTGTTTGATCTAGTCATCTCAATAGATTTGAGCTTGTTGTGCAACATCATCTTTTGGTAAATGTTGTCGCTTTGGTAAAGGCTAACTAGGGCATTGAACATCTTTTTTGTTTTCTTCTTCTCGAATATATGAGGGATCAAATGATCCTTTATAATATCTCTGATAATCCATTTGGCTCTCACTTCTTTCTTCTTTTGCACAACCAAAAGCTGTGAATTTGTCGGCGAAGCCACCACATCCTTGACAATATCCTAAAGGTAATTATCTTCTAATAGACAAGTTACCTTGACTTTCCATGAAAGAAAATTTGAGGCACCATCCAATCTATCCTCGAACATGAGGCTAGTTGATGTCATCTTTGATCTGCACAAAAATTCCTACTCTTCTGTTCTTCTGAATCTAAGTAGCTCTAATACCATGTAAATTTTCTAAACCCTAGGTGAATGTTGTCCTTACGTTCTGAAATAAATCAACTAATATTTAATTAGCAAAATATTAAATTCTTCACATAGCAGGATTCACACATATAGCTAGAAAATGAGTAAAAAACACAATACGTAGATGATTTACACCTTCAAATTAGTCTTTCATTAATAGATCTAGGCATACAAGGAAACCTCCACAGTTTAAAAAACTTACAGTTTTACGATACTCAAAATGAAGCAAAAATTAGCAAACTTATTGAGAAAAACTGCCCTCAAACAATCAAAAAAATCCTCCCAACACTTCCTGGTGGCTGTATGGGTCTGCTGTAGGCTTGTACGGATCTGCCCTTACAAATCCATATAATGTTATGGATCTGTTGTACAGATCCGTATGATGGTAGGGATTTGCTTTACGGCTCCGTATGACTGTATGGATCTGTACCTGCAGGTTGCATGCTGAATTCTGCCTGGTTGCTGATTTGAACTCCTCTTCGGCACTCTAACTCTGCTCCTCCATTGAGTTTCTTCACCTTCCGACCAATACTGTTTTCCCGTGAATAATGAATGTGTCTTTACCCTCAACCTTGACCTGCCTTTATACTTTAGATGAAACCCTAATCTACCAAAATTCTAATCTCTTGGTGAGATCGACAATTGAGATTAGTTTAAATCACCAATGCACTGAAAATGCACTTTATTAGATTCAATAGCAAAATATAAGTCCTTCGTTTTATTAATACAAAATAGATTTGACTTGGACGACTTCACGTACGTTTGACACTAAACCTGTGCAGAAGTTCCTGTCTGAGCTACAAACATCAACATCAATTCCCGTATTTTTCATAACTGCCATCCTTGTTTCAAATTAAAAAATGGTCATCTTCAAGTTTTGCATCTTATTAATGGTGACCATGATAGACAGATCTATGACACTCCCTGTTCAGCTTTTGCTTCTAAAGGATGACCTACTTAAGTTGGATACTGCTTTTCTGAAATCAAGGGAAACATGAAAGGACTGAAGCAGTTCAATGCCTTAATATGCTAGACATGGACTTGCTACCGAACAGATTGTAGTCAAGAGTCTTGAGAGAATGTATTATTAAAGGCTCGAGTCGCCAAACTGCCAGGAATTTCACATTTTAATTTCAGTTAATGCAGACTTTGATTTTCAACTTTTCTAGAGACCATATTACCAGAAATGAAGTCAAGATTCATTAAAGTTTTTGTGGGACTGTCCTTTAAAAATCTTTCCAAGTTCAGCAGTGTGGAGGTTGCATACAAGTTCTAGGTCAAAATGCAGGAAAGAGGTGGGTTTTTACAGAATACGATGGTTGCTTGATTTGTCAAGAACAGACTTGCGAAGGTGGTCTTAACACACTTTTGTAGCAGGTACTCATCTATGTTAGGATTCAGGAACCCCTTGGTTGACACTCGAGATTAATTTGGTAGTTATTTGGACGCTGGACAAACAATATTAACCAAACATAATGAAGGAAATTGAAATAAAGAGTACTCAATAGAATATATGTTGGAGATGAAGAGAGGCAGATATGATTAAGCACATAAAGAAAGGGTGAAAAGACGCTTTCCAACATCCATCTCCATAAAGAAGTTATAAATGAAAAATTGGCAAGGTCAATAATTATGACCTTATCTCCACTACAATGATTCTGTGTAAAGCAATAACATTATTGGGCTTAGCTTTGGAGCAGTCTTGATTCCTAACCTATTCCATATGTGTCTCATACATCAATAATTTGGTGTCTGGCTAGGACATGGCCTTAAAATTAAATTATTATTATTATAGGTGTGAATTTCTACTTAACCTGAAGCTGCAAAGCATGCATATGTGACAAAATGGTACATTCATCAGTAACGAGACAAAATACTAGCACATGATGCCAGATAAACCACACACAAACAGAGCAAAAATATGCAAGACAAATAAGAGAGAGTATATTTGGATGATTCATTCATGGAGTAATGCTTCAATACATAGTACTATGGGGGACGTATGTTGTGTACATTACATAACTCTCAAGTACCTCACTTCGCAATGAATCGGTTATCATTGATTGAGAGTATCTGACCTAAGTCATATATCATGACTTTATTACATCAGCACACGTAATAAATTCCCCAGTCAAAAGTATGACCATTATATTTAACACCCTCCTATAATAATCATATTGCGTAGAATTGCTTGTTCCAAAACAAGAACAAAATATTTCTACCAATCAAGCTATCTGCAACCCACTTCTGAGTGATGTCTTCGATCAACTATTGGAAATGCACTGCACTTAGTATGGCTGATGTAGAACAAGTCATGCCACCAACGTCCTATCTAACTATTGACTCACTAGTCAGATGAGAGTCAATGTTGGCCAATTCAACCTTACCACCATTGATGTAGTATCTAGTATGCTGACCTCCTGCACACTTTGGTAGCTCGAGGAATCAAAGTTTTTCTTTTGCTTCTTCATGGAAGCACCATCCAGCTTCACTGTAGAAGCTTCTTCGTCTTCGCCCTCCCTGAGGATTTTCTTCTCTTCATCTTTTTCATGGACAACAACAAATTAAACATAAAGATATACTGTTTTCCTTCCCCTCTCTGCCTACCAATTGGGCTATTCTTCTTTGGGTTGAAGAAGCTCCTCCATCCGAGCATCCTCCAATGTTTTATAGAATCACTTTGGGTGTTTCTTCCCTTGTTGGTCCTTCCCAATGGTGGCAGCAGCTTAACTGTCCTTCCTCAAGTACCACTGTCCCATTCATCGTGCCTGATTTTTCTGCCATATTATAGCCTTCCTTTCTGATTTTCAGACCTGATTTATGATGATTTTTGCTGAAACAGACCTGCAGTCTCATCAACTACTACGTCAGAGCTGAAACAGTTCTGCAGTCTCATCAACTACTACGTCAGAGCTGACACAACCTGTGTTACTGTTGAATTTTAGCATTAGCATGAATACTATAAAAATTTGCAGACTATCAGATAACACATGACAAGTGCAGTAAAAACATCAGCACATCAAAACATTGAACACAAGAGTTTTTCACTGGGGAAACCTTTAAAGGACAAAAACCTCAAAAGCATTAGTAATTCATCTCTTCAATGAGATGACTGAGTTTTCAAGAATTCACAAACCCTAATATAACACATGACAAGTGCAGTAAAAACATCAGCACATCAAAACATTGAACACAAGAGTTTTTCACTGGGGAAACCTTTAAAGGACAAAAACCTCAAAAGCATTAGTAATTCATCTCTTCAATGAGATGACTGAGTTTTCAAGAATTCACAAACCCTAATGGGTTTGCACCACAGATAAGAAGTCCACAAAATGAATTTTACATTAAAACCAGATTAGGGTTTCTGCCCTAAATCTTCTCTGCTGCCCGGAATATTTCCTTGCTGCCCAGATCTGCTCAAACTTCTGCCCGAACCTATACTTGTCTGCCCGAGCTTTCTCTCTCTTGCCTGAACCTGCTATTTTCCTGCCTGAACCTGTTTTCTACCTGCCTGAGACTTGCTCGGATCTTCTCTCTCTTGCTCGAGCCTTGCTGCTGCTCGAGCCCTGTCGGGCTTGTCTACTGTTGCTCGGAGGTCTGGCCGACCTCTGTCAGCCTGCTCGAGGCCTGTTAGGGCCTGTTGTGGGTGCCTAGAGGCACTAGCAGGCTGCCCGGAGCCTGTTAGGGCTTGCTGTGTGTGCCCGAAGGCACTAGCAGGATGCCCTAGCCCTGCTAGGGCTTGCTGAGGCTTCCTGAAGGTTCTAGCTGGGTGGCCGAGGGTGAGAAGATGGCTACCGGAGGAGGAGGGGAGCTGCCCGAGATCCTAAACAGCCTGCCCGTGAAGAAACTAAGCTGCCCATGGAGATGTAGAGGGCTAGGATAAAACCCTAGCACGTGAAGAAGGAGAATATGCTCTTGTTGATCTTCTTCGTGAGTGAAACACTAGGTTAGAGTTGATGCAATAAGAATGGGTGCCCTAGCTAGAATCCTCCATGCTAGGGCATAACCATAAAAAAGTCTTCTCCTTCAAAAAGTAGCAAATGTCTTCTTTGAAGTAGCTGAGAGCTTGTGATCAAGTGTTATTTGATCTCAAGATACAGATGTGTCTGCTTGTCTGATTTTCAATTAGAGCCTTGAACTCTTTGAACCTGTCAAAAGTTTTAGTTTTGGCCTTGAGGAAGTAAATCCATGACTTCTGAGAATGATCATCTATGAACAAGACACAATACAAGCATCCACTCAAGGAAGGTGAAGACATGGGTCCACAAATGTCTGAGTGAATCAAATCCAATATTCCTTAGATCTATTCTTGCTTCTGGAAAAGGATTTCTTAGTGTTCTAACCTAGAGCACATCCTTTGCAGATTCCATCATGTTTGGGAGAGACCTCTAGCATACCTGCGATCATCTTCTGTAAGCCTGGAGGAGTTGTATAGTGAAGGTGTCCAAACCTTCGATGCCACAACTCACATGGATCAATTGTATGATGTACCAAAGCATGAGTGGAATCTTCGGAAGCCTTATAAAGACCTCCCTCTTGAACCCCAATCTGTACAGTTGAGCTTAGCTTTTCATTCTTTGCCCATAGTAGGACCTTCTTGTCCATGAAGAGGACTCTGTAGCCCTTGTCCTCTAAGCCAACAACAGAGAGAAGAGTTCAAACCAGGAACATATAAGACATCATCAATATGTAAAATCGTACCTGAATCAAGTTGAAGTGAAGTTGAGCCAACTCCTTCAATCTTGTAAGTGGAGTCATCTCCAAGTTCCACCTGTGTAGTGAACTTGTTCTTTCTGTAGCTGGCTGGTGAGAGTTCCACGGTTACCTGTCATGTGCCTAGAGGCACCACTATCTACTAACCAAGAGTTAGCACTGTCTGTGATTGAACCACAGAGAGCAGAGATCAGGTAGTACTCTCTTCTAGGTTCGTCTTCTTTGTTAGCCCTGGTGTTCTTCTTCTTCTTTCGCAGTAGAAGCTTGCAATCTTCTTTTGATTTTCATCTTGGGATGCCTACAATCCCTAGCATAGTGCCCAAACTTATGACAATTATAGCATTCCACTTTTGAAACATTAGAGTACTTACCTTGAGGTTTCTTTCCCTTTTTGTTGTTGAGGAAAGGGCTTCTTGAACTTCTTTGTCTTTGCTGTAAGTGCAAGGTTCCCTTCCTTACTTTCTTTTCCTAAAGTCCTTCCCTCTTCTTCCAAGCAATCATGCCAAAGTCTTTCAAAGTTTGGATGATTCTCACGTCCACTGACAAATGCCAGGAATGTTTCCCAATAGTTTGGGAGACCATCGACTGCAGTCTGCACAAGGTCATCATCATCTACAACAATACCAATAGCAGTAAGTTGATCTCTTACGCGTGCAATCTTTGTGAAGAAGGGTCCAACCCCTTCATCCTTGTTCATCTTCAATGTCCAGAGCCTTTTCTTCAAGACTCTCTTCTGACTGGGAGCCTTCTTCTCATACAAGTTTGTCAAGGTGTCAAAGCATTCTTTGGCACTCTTTAATGATGTGATGTTGGGCATCAAAGTTTCTTTGATAGAATCATAGATGATCCTTCTAGCCTTTGCCTGCTTCTTTTTGTAAGCAACTCTGCCAGCATTAGATGTTGGCTCTTCAATGGTGTTGAACACCATGTCATCAAGGTCATTTTCGTCTAGTATGGCTGTAAGCCTAGCTTTCTAGGAATTGTAGTTGACTGAACCTTGAAGCTTCTCCTCTGGTTTGAAGATGTTGGTAGCCATCACTGCCACTTAGACAAATGTTAAGTCTGCAAAAATATCCCAAGGTCTAGGAAGACAACAACCATCTCCTTTTACTGGGTCTTCACATGCTAAGCTTTGATGCCATGTTGAATTTTAGCATTAGCATGAATACTTTAAAAATTTGCAGACTATTAGATAACAAATGACAAGTGCAGTAAAAACATCAACACATCAAAAACTGAACACAAGAGTTTTTCACTGGGGAGACCTTTAAAGGACAAAAACCCCAAAAACATTAGTAATTCATCTCTTCAATGAGATGATTGAGTTTTCAAGAATTCACAAACTCTAATGGGTTTGTACCACAGATAAGAAATCCATAAAATGAATTTTACATAAAAAACCAGATTAGGGCTTTTTGCCCTAAATCTTCTCTGTTGCCTGGAATATTTCCTTGCTGCCCAAGGTTTCCCAGATCTGCTCAGACTGCTGCCCGAACATGTACCTGTCTGCTCGAGCTTTTTCTCTCCTGCCTGAACTTGCTATTTTCCTGCCCGGACCTATTTTCTGCCTGCTCGAGCCCTACCCGGATCTTCTCTCTCTTGCCCGAGCCCTGCTGGGCTCCTGCTGCTGCTGCCTGAGCCCTGTCGGGCTTGCCTACTGCTGCCGGAGGTCTCGCTGACCTCTGTTAGCCTGCTTGAGGCCCGTGAGGGCTTGCTATGGGTGCCCAGAGGCTCTAGCAGGCTGCCTGGAGCCTGTTAGGGCCTGCTGTGTGTGCCCAGAGGCACTAGCATGCTGTCTTAGCCCTGCTAGGTGTAATATCCTGATTTTGACCCTATTGCATTAAAATTGTAAATGATGTAAATATCGTTATTAAATCATGGTGAGGAGCTCAAGGCCAAGGCCTTGCCATCGATTCAACGTTTTATGTATTGGCAATTAAAATCGATGCCTATGGTTCTTGTGCTAGCTAGGCACAATATAAATTGAGACATCATATGAATATGCAATTTAATAAAATACCCACAACTAGATATGCATTGCAACAAGAGATGGGGGCATGATTTTCACAAGGAATAGGGAGGGAAATTATTCAAACCCTTGAGCCAATAGTGTTAAGCCAAATGTCAATGAGAGAACCCATAAACTCTCAACTACCCATTTTGACTTGTGCACCCAATCATTTAATTCTTCGAAGAGTTGGTTGAGGTAGCTAATGCATTGGGAATGGAGAGGTATGGCAGTCAATTTCGTGTATGGCAAGCCATGAATTCTGGAAAATCGTATTTTTGCTTATGGGGCAAGAAAACACCAAGAAATGGGTGCCCAATCCGTTCCTCACCCATGATTTTCACTACCTCATGCAACTGGAGCTAGCTGGGGCATTTTCTTCATGTTTTTTTATTTTTTTATTTTTTTATTTTTTTTTTTATCTCTGCATTTCCTTCATTTTTCCATGGCTGGAAATCCGTTTTTGTGTTGCACAGTGGATGGGAAGAAGAGATTCACAATTTGGGGGTTTATAGAGGTCTTTTATGCCCTTGTAAGGCCCATAAACGTTTTCTGAAATCGAATTTGCTCTCCCAGGGTTGATTCCCCATCTACCATTTCGTTTTTGGTTGCCCATGACTTCCGAGACTAATGGGAACCCCATCTTGGGCATCCCACAACCAAAACGTTTTTCTTCATACCCAGCACTTGTGTTTTGCTGTTATGTGCATCCTTGTTTTGGTTTGAACTGTAAGTAAGATTTAGGAGTGGAAGAGGACCAAAATTGGCTTGATAAACCTAGTGAAGAGAGGAACCTCACAAAAGATCAAAAGGGTTTGGCTACTCTTCTATGCACACCTTGGAAAACACTAGAATGGAAGGTATGGCCTGAGGGACTGTGTAGCGGTGAAAGTAATACTTCCTTGTGTCGGGTGTGTAGGTATTGTGGGGACCAAGCTAGATAGATCTTGTAGAGGTATCTATAGCTCTGTGGTTGAGCTCACTAGCTTAGCAATTCTTCCTTTCCACTGCCTTAGTAGCCCGATAAACCCAATTGTGGATTGGCTTGGCTGAACCTTGGTGTGTATTTGGCTATGTGCAAGTCTTCTATTCCCTTTTTCCTTGTAAAAATCATGCCCAGCTCGGGGGTGGCAGTTGTGTTGCTTGCTAGAGGTTCAAGTAGAGATTTACTTCCGCTGTATTTTCCTGCATTATACATCTGCATATGTCTTTTACTTTCAATGCATTTTTGCTTATGTTCATGGGGCTAGATGCCCGGTTATAGCTTCACGTCCTCTCCATCGCACTAGATTTGACGAGAGGGAACGTGACACTAGGGCTTGCCGAGAAGGGTGCTAGCTGGGTGGTTGAGGGTGAGAAGATGGTTGTCGAAGGAGGAGGGGAGCTGCCCGAGATCCTAAACAGCCTGCCCGTGAAGAAACCAAGCTGCCCATGGAGATGAAGAGGGCTAGGGTAAAAGTCTAGCACGTGAAGAAGGAGAATATGCTGTTGCTAATCTTCTTCGTGAGTGAAACATTAGGTTAGAGTTGCTGCAATAAGAATGGGTGCCCTAGCGAGAATCCTCCATGCTAGGGCATAACCATAAAAATGTCTTCTCCTTCAAAATCTAGCGAATGTCTTCTTTGGAGCAGCTGAGAGCTTGTGATCAAGTGTGTAATAATGAAATGGGATGATCTTCTTTTATAGCCTTTGAGTCACCTATAAGTGGACCAAAACTCAAAAGAACAAAATAATATTATTTTATTATTTTATTACTTTGACTTTCACCTGTAGTGGTACTAAAGTTCTTTTTGCACTTTCACTTTGACTCCTTAGTGGTACTAAGGGTCCTTGTGTATTTTGGACTTTTACTTTAGCCTTCTTTTATAGCCTTTGAGTCACCTATAAGTGGACCAAAACTCAAAAGAACAAAATAATATTATTTTATTATTTTATTACTTTGACTTTCATAGTGGTACTAAAGTTCTTTTTGCACTTTCACTTTGACTCCTTAGTGGTACTAAGGGTCCTTGTGTATTTTGGACTTTTACTTTAGCCTTCTTCAAGTGCCCCTGTGGTCAAAACAAGTTGTCAAGGTGGTCCTTCATTCCCACTCAAAGTACATCATCATAAACAGAGAGAATTACTAATGCTTTTATCTCACACTCTATGTGACACTAAGATTGGGTACTAGGTGTCTTAACCAAGGGTAGCTAAGCCTTGGAAAAGATCACAAAGCCCATAGATCGAGGGTCAGAGTGTCACACTTGCCCAGACCCGGTCTAGGGCTTATAGTGTTATCTTGGTAATAGACCAGGTGCCTCAGCCATAGGCAGCATAATTTGACCCAAGGTCAAATACTTGGTAATAGACCAAGCGCCTCCATTCTCCCGGAGAATGGCCCTCAGCCCCGGGCTGAGTCCCTAGTCCCGGGCTGAGTCCCTAGTCCCGGACTAGGTTGAATTCCTGGTAATTAACCAGGTGCCTCCATACAAAGAATGGCCACTCAGCTTTAGGCTGAGCCCCCCCAGTGCTAGATTGGTTCCACGTCTTGTTTCCGGACTAGATGTCTCCATTCAACAGAATGGTCACTCATCTCAAAGTTGAGTCCCCTAGTGCTGGAGTAGTTCCACATCCTGGTCCCTGACCAGATGTTTCCATTCAACATAATGGTCACTCAACTCAAGGTTGAGTCCCCCAGTGCTGGACTGGTTCCACATCCTAGTCCCTGACCAGATGTCTCCATTCTCTTAAGAGAATAACTCTCGATGCTACTCAGGAAAAATCAACAGTTACTTTCCACATCAATCCACCTATATGACTTTTGCTAATCAATATAAGCATTTTCCATTTCAAAAATTTCTCTCCCACCCGCTTCCTTGTTGGCATAGACTGAAAAGACGAACAATTTGCTAGACTTGAGATCTAATTTGCATTGTTTTTCTTCATGATTCCAAGCATAAACAACTGAACCAAAAACTTTAAGACAACTTACCTATTGCTTGCTTCTAGACCAGGTCTCTTTCGAAGTCATGTTCATGATTCCTTCGTGGGACACTGATTGAGCAGGTACACAACTGTGTGTGCTGTTTTTGCCCAATACTTGATACAGACAAATTTATTCTTTAACATGCATCTTGCCATCTCTACAATGGTGTAGCTTCTTCTCTTGACTACATTTTGTTGTGGTTTGTAGGGCGTGGTGTATTGCCTTTGAATCCCTTTATTTTTCACTATAACTGTTAAACTTACTGGGAAATAATTCTTCTCCATTATCAAAACAAAGGATTTTTATGCTGGTTTGTGGAATCATTAGCAGTTGATTCAGGAATGGCTCGCTGCTACTTCATTTTAGCATGGAGTGTGGGTGTGGTATTCTTTCTAAATCCCTTCCCTTTTTTCAATAATTGGTAAAATCATTGGAACAAATGTTAGATTTTTAACATTAAGCTAGCATAACATTAGGATCTTTAATTGAGAGAACAACAAGCACATCAATCAAACTCAAGAGACAATGAACACAGTGTTTTTCCTCGGAGAAACCATAAATGGAGAAAACGCCGTAACTTCCTCAGAGATAGAATCAGCACCAAAGTAAAACCCAAAAATAGTGAGTGATCTCCCGATAGCAGTAACCTTCTTTCTATCTAGCCCGAGTGTCTTCTCCTTCCTCAACTATGTGCTACACTTGAGTGTGTGTGAGATGTGTCCTAAATAGAGAGTCCAACTCTCTATTTATACTAATCCCGACATGACTAAAACCCTACTAGGGCCAACCTCTCTAGGAGAGTCTAATAACCTTAGTGCCCCGGAACTGCGGGGACTTTAACCCTTAGACAATAGGAGGGTTACCCACAATGACTTGACATGACTTGTTTACAATATAGATCCTCCCGATAGGAGCATCGAGGCATGACATGACACAAGTACATCTCGAGATAAACACCGGGTTACAATAGATAAGAAATATAAGTGAGTACATTCCGAAGTTTCAATTACATCAACACTCCCTCTTAACTAGGAAGGTATTCTCTCGACACAATTTTCATCACTGGTATTCTTCTCTGGATTATCTCATCATATGTATCTTCAAGTCATCTTTGTCTTCAGGTCATCTTCATCTTCGGATCTGGATCATCACTCGATCTGGATCATCACTGGTCATCATCACTGGATCTGGATCATCACTGGATCTGGATCATCATCACTGGATCTGGATCATCACTGGACATCATCACTGGATCTGGATCATCACTGGACATCATCACTGGCTCTGGATCATCACTGGATCTGGATAATCACCGGTCATCATCACTGGATTTGGATCATCACTGCTGGATCATCATCACTGCATCATCACGAGTGCTATCTCATGATTCTTCTCGTCACAGGAAGTTCTACAGTGCCAGCCCTTTTTCATGTTGGTTGTAGGCCTAGCCTCCATGTAGGTCTTTCTTCAACGCTTATATCTAACACCAAGTCAGCATGGACCGTCCAACACTTATATCTGACCTACTCGTCAGAAAGTCACGCCCAACACTCACATCTGATCATGTAGGAACCAATCCTATAATCACATCTGATCATGTAGGAACCAATCCTATAATCACATCAGAAAGGCCCAGCACTCACATTTAGCCATGCGGGAACACATCCTGCAACCATGCTAAAAAGGCTCTGCTCTTTCACCCATGCGGGAACACATCCTGCAACCATGATGAAAGAGCTCTGCACTTACATCCACCCATGCGGGAACACATCCTGTAACCATGATGGAAGGGCTCTGCACTTACATCCACCCATGCGGCAACACATCCTGCAACCATGATGGAAAGGCTCTCAACCCTAGGTTGAGGGTTCCTGGTACCTCACCAGGTAGCTCCATTCCAAGAATGGCAACGACCCTTATATCTGATCAAGTGGGAACACATCCCTCAATCACATCAGAATGGCCATGCGCTCACATCTGATCATGTAGGAACACATCCTACAGTCATATCAGAATGGCCCTCAGTCCTAGACCAAGTATTCTTGGTAACTCACCAGGCAGCTCCATTCCAAGAATGGCAATAGCCCTTATATCTGATTATGTAGGAACCAATCCTATAGTCATATCAAAATGGCTTAGCACTCATATCTGACATGGAAGGAACCAATCCTCTCACCATGACAGAATGGCTCAGCCCTTACATCTGACCTACTCATCAGAGTGGCTTACGGATTCAGCACTCATATCTGACATGGAAGGAACCAATTCTCTCACCATGACAGAATGGCTCAACCCTTCCATCTGACCATGGAAGGAACCAATCCTCTCAACATGTCAGAATGGCTATGGGTCTCATCATTTTCCCTTGGAGTAAACCTCGATCTGGAGAACACCAAGATTCTCCCTGAAGTACTCAAACTTCACCCTAGCCAATGGCTTCGTCAACACATCAACTATCTGTTCCTCCGTCGCAACATACTGGAGTTTTACTGCTCCCCTTTGCACCATATCCCTAAATAGTGATACTTGATCTCGATATGCTTCGACTTGTCATGGAACACTGGATTCTCTGACAACTTCACGCAACTCTGGTTGTCACAATGTATACAAGTAGCATCCAACTGGAGATCAAATAAATCAGACAGTAGCTTTCGTAGCCATACTGCCTCACAACTAGCTGAACAAATTGCGACATACTCTGCTTCAGCTGTACTAAGTGCCACATAGGATTGCTTCCTGCTAAACCAAGAGATCACACCGGATCCCATACTGAAGCAACACTTTGAAGTGCTCTTCCTATCAATGGCACTGGCTGCCCAATCTGAACCAACATAACCCTCCAGGTTAATCTTCTGATTCGACTCATACTTGAGCCCATAATCAACTGTACCCCTCAGGTACCTCAGAATATGCTTTGCAGCAATCAAGTGAACATGTCTCAGATCTGTCAGGAACTGGCTCAAGGTGTTCACAACAAAGCAAATATCTGGTCTCGTGTTCGTCAGGTACATCAATGACCCAATCATATGACGATACATCGTAGCATCAACCGTCTCTGATGAAGCATCACTCAATAGCTTCAGGTTCGATGCCATAGGTGTGGCCATAGCCTTGCAGTCCATCATCCCAAACCTCTTCAGGATCTCTACTGTATATTTCCCTTGTCCTAGGGAAATCCCATCTGCATTATGCCACACCTCCATACCTAGAAAATAATGCATCATACCCAAGTCCTTCATTTCGAACTTGGCAGCAAGCTTCCTCTTCGTATCAGCAATCAACCCATCCATACCTGTTACAAACAGATCATCGACATACAGTAGGAGCATCACTGTGTTGCCATCTTCAACCTTGTAGTAAAGGTTGAAATCTGCTTTACTCTTAGTAAAGCCTAAACTGGATAGAAAGCTATCAATTCTGCCGTACCAAGTCCTGGGTGCCTGTTTCAAACCATATAGGGCTTTCTTCAATCTGCATACATGAGACTCTCTGTCATGTGTCTCAAAATTGAGTGGTTGCTCCACATACACTTCCTCTTCCACTACACCATTCAAGAAAGCAGTCTTGACATCCATTTGGTGTATCTTCCATTTCATCACTGCAGCCAGAGCAAGTGCTGATCTGATGGAAGTGTATCTAGCTACAGGTGCAAAGGTTTCTTCATAGTCTATTCCTTCTTTCTGGGAGAAACCATGAGCAACAAATCTTGCCTTATATTTCTCTATGCTACCATCTGCAGCATGCTTGATATTGTAGATCCATTTGGAAGTTACAACTGACTTCCCTTCTGGTCTTGGGACAACATCCCAAACATAATTCTTCATGATCGACTGATACTCTTCGATCATAGCAACCTTCCATTCTTTCCGTTCTACCGCTTCTTCATAATTGGAAGGTTCTTTATTAATGAAATCACATAGTAATGCTACATACCCGGAGCAGGATCTGGTCCTCTTTCTTTCTCTGTGATTCTCTTCTGGAACCCCATATCTTTCCGCACCTTGGATAAATTCTCGTAACCAAGCAGGTTTCCTCTTGTGAGGATTCTTTTCCTGAGGTGGATCTATAGGTTTTTGTGATTATTCAAATTCTCGATCTTCTTCTTGAGCTTCTTCATTCATGGTTGTATCATGAATCCTGGGTACTTCTGCTTCTTCAGATTCTTCAGTAGGTTTCTTTCTGGATTTGTTGTAAGCTGTGTCTTCATCAAATGTCACATCCCTACTGATATCAATCTTCTTGAATCCTGGGAAGCATATTCTGTAAGTCTTTGAGTTTTCAGAATATCCCACAAATATACCCTTCTTACCTGAAGGATCTAATTTTGTTCTCTTCTCTCTTGGAATGTGTATATACACAGGACAACCGAATATTCTGAGATGGCTGACTTTTGGTCTCTTGTCGGAGAAGATTTCTTCAGGAGTCTTGTTCTCGAGTACTCTATGTGGAGTACGGTTCTGTACATACACTGTTGTTCTGACAGCTTCCGCCCAGAGATGCATAGGAAGATCTTGATCATGAAGCATTGCTCTCGCAACTTCCATGATAGTTCTATTCTTCCTTTCTGCAACCCCATTCTGTTGTGGATTGTAAGGAGTGGACAACTCCCTCTTAATCCCTGAGTCTTTGCGTAGCTCTTTGAATTCATTTGAAGTGAATTCTCCGCCATTGTCTAATCGAAAGGTCTTGATCTTCTTTTCAGTGTGATTCTCGATCAAGGCTTTGAATTCCTTGAACTTGCTAAATACTTCGTTTTTATTCTTCATGAAGTAAACCCATGTCTTCCTAAAAAAGTCATCAATAAAAGAAACATAATATGCATACCCGCTTAGTGAGCTTGATGACATAGGACCGCATACATCGGAGTGGATGATTTCCAAGATTCTTTTTGCTTTGCTTTCGCTGCTTGGAAATGTCTTTTTCGTATTCTTTCCTTTCGCACATCCTTTGCAGACCCCATCATGTTTTGCTTGGATTTCTGGAAGACCTTCAACAACTTTGCTTGCAATAGGTAGTGCTCTGTAATGCACATGTGCAAGCCTTCTATGCCAAAGTTCCTTTGGCTCTACTGTGTCATGGACCAATGCTTGTTCTGGATGGCCCTTTAATTTGTACAAACCTCCTTATTGTTCTCCAATCACTACTGCATCATCGATGGTCTTTTCTTTGGGCCACATGATGACTTGACCATCTATGAATGCAACCCTCATTCCTTTTGCATCTATTGTAGATATGGAGAGAAGGTTCTTCTTGAGTCCTGGCATAAACAATACTTCCTTCATTGTCATAGACTTTCTAGAGTCTAGTTTATAGGAGGATTCTCCACTACCTTTTATTGGATACTGGTAGTCATCTCCTAGCTTCACCTTGTGAGGTGATTCATGTTCTGACAGTTTCACAAAGGATTCCTTGAATCCTGTCATATGCTTGGAAGCCCCACTGTCTATAAGCCAATTAGTGCTTCCATGAGTCACATGTTTCCCGTAAGAGCGGAAATCAAAACATATTCATCTTCACTGGAAGAATCTTTATTTTCATATCTGGTTTTCTTCTTGGAAGGTTCATCATCCTCTACAGCATGAGCATGATGTCTTCTCTTGTTTCCCTTCTTATGAGAGTTAATATTGTTTCTAGGACAGTCTTTTGCAAAGTGTCATCTTTCATCACATGTATAACATCTCAATCTAGATAGGTCCTTTCTAATGTTATCTTTATGGTGAAAGTTCTTACCTTTGGAGTGATTAGAGTTTCTTCTGCCTTTCTTGGAGTGAACTGTGAGGGCTTGATCTTCACTTCCCATCTTCTCTTCTCGAGCTGCTATCCGAGCTTCTTCTTGAGAGCATTCTTCCCATAGTCTGCTGAACTTGACTAACTTCTTTCTGGCACAGATTCCTTGGATGAATGAATCCCATGACCTAGGGAGGCCATTCAGTGTTGTCATCACAATTTTTGCATTTTCCACTTCTTCATCTACAACTTCTAGTTGTTCTTTGATCTGGGAGACCCTTATGAAGTAAGACTGGATGGTCTCAGCATTATGGATCTTTACATTCTTCAATTGATTCCTTAGAGTCATCTTCCGATTGATGTTCTTCCCTTCAAATAGTTTGGTTAGGGCATCAAACATAGCTTTAGGTGTCTTGAGAGAGGACACCTGTGGGATGAGGTGATCCTTGATAGAATCATCAATGATTCTCTTTGCCATAACCAACTTCTTCTTATGTAAGGCCTTTGCCTCATCTCCCTCTGGAACTGGAACCTCCTCACTGATATAGGAGTTCAACTCATTTTCTTCCAGAACCAGGAAAATCCTATACTTCCAAGCTCGGAAGTTATCAGCTCCCTCAAGCTTTTCATCAAGCTTGGTATGATGAGACATCTTAACTGATAACCTCAAATGGAAGTACAAAGATTTAGATCTTACCAGGTCAAGATGTCGGATCTGGATTTGGAGCTGAAATCCTGCAGAGCTGGTTTAGGAGCAAATTAGGGTTTTGCTTTTTCGGAGTTCTATCCAACCAATTGCTTTGAATTTTATCCCTAACTTCGATTTTAGGGAGGAGATCAATCCAGGCCTGGGCTCATTGAAAAAATTTTCTTTTGTGAAAAGCTCTAATTTCCGGTAGCAAAGTCGGGTCCAATACTGAAAAACCTCAGAATTGGATTCTGCTTCGACAGAAAGATGTGCCCTAGGGAGGAGAGTTATTCCAACCTTCTTTTGCTGAAAATCTATGGAGAGAGATCCATAAAGTAGGAAGCCCTAGTTCCCACAACTGCATAGTGTCTTCTTCTCAGGTTAGCTCTGATACCATGTTAGATTTTTAACATTAAGCTAGCATAACATTAGGATCTTTAACTGAGAGAATAACAAGTACAACAATCAAACTCAAGAGACAATGAACACAGTGTTTTTCCTCGGGGAAACCATAAATGGAGAAAACCCCGCAACTTCCTCAGAGATAGAATCAACACCAAAGTAAAACCCAAAAACAGTGAGTGATCTCCCGACAGCAGTGACCTTTTTTCTATCTAGCCCCAGTGTCTTCTCCTTCCTCAACTATGCGCTACACTTGAGTGCGTGTGAGATGTGTCCTAAATAGAGAGTCCAACTCTCTATTTATACTAATCCCGACATGACTAAACCCTACTAGGGCCGACCTCTCTATGAGAGTCTAATAACCCTAGTGCCCTGGAACTACGGGGACTTTAACCCTTAGACAATAGGAGGGTTGCCCACAATGACTTGACATGACTTGTTTACAATATAGATCCTCCTGATAGGAGCATCGAGGCATGACATGACACAAGTACATCCCGGAATAAACATCAAGTTACAATAGATAATAAATATAAGTGAATACATTCTGAAGTTACAATTACATCAACAACAAATTCTCTTCCGTTATTGAAACAAAGGATTTATATGCTCCAAGAAGACTGAAAAATCTCAATGATGCACTTAGGGTTCAATGAACTCTTGGTACCAAGTTGGAGATCCCCTGGGTGTTTTGTGGAATTATTGATGGTTGATTCAGTGATAAAGAGGCCAATTTTTGACCAAGTTGTTGGAGGTTAAGATAGGGAAGTCGATGCTAGCAGAGAGTTTGTAATAGATAGCAATGTTATTAGGCTTGGCTCGAGGAAAATCTCAACAAGGTAGAAGACCTGAGAATTTGACTTGATTCAGGAAAAACTCAACAAAAGCTCAACTAATAAAAAAATAAAAACACACATATTTTGATGATTTTCTTTTCATTTATATCAAGTTGTTCTATATCTAGACAATGCATAATATAAAGAGATATACAAAATATCACATATATAATATGAGCCAAAAACAATCCAAAATAATTAAAGTCTAGAGGTATTTGTAATTAAAAACTAAGAAGTACAAACATCTCCTTATGCCTTGCACGACCTTAGCCTTAAGGTTATCATTGTCCTTAGGTAGAAATAGAGGAGTCTCCTCTTGCACTAGCCAATATGATGCAGGGTCCACATTGTCTAGGTCAACTGCTACATGATCTATGCCTCTCATTCATCATGAAATTGCAATTATTTAGACTATAATATCTAGTATCAATTTAATTCATAACCTCGAATTCAAAAGCTTAGATAAATTAAAGCAAGCCTCAAATTTCTCACCTAGAATCCACTTGTTGCAGAGAAGAGTTAATAGTGGATAGATTTGAAGTCATTCAAGTGCTTCTGTGCTAATCGGTTTCCCTTTTTGGAATGATTTTTCTTAAATATTCTCCAATTGCACTTGCAACTAGAAGCAAAGTCTAATTTAAGATTTTGGCAAACCTCTTCAAATCATTGATATCATTCCCAAAGTTTTCTCACCAAACACCTAGCTGGTGGCAAGGGAATACGAGCAGTGTTACACAAGGATGCATTCCCAAGGGTAAAGGACATGTTCCCTGTGTTTCCCCTCCACCCCTAAACCCATGGATGGAATTTGAGAGTAAAATTGCTCGTCACGAGGCAATTTGCCCATCAAATACGGTCAAAACGTTCCAATATATTTGGAAGATAATACATTTCCTAAAGGATTAGCACCCTTAAAAAATTATTTATCTTCTAGTGATGTTGGAAGAAATACAAATAAAAAAGTGGAGGAATAAAAAAGAAAATAGGAGAAACAATCTTTATGAATATTGGAACTCATGATTGTATGAAATATCTTAAAAGTGGAGCCCAATGTTCAGAAGAAGAAAAAGAGAACTTCATAGAGCTAATTCGTGTTGGAATATTTTATATTCTTTGGAAGGTAGTAATGTATTTGTATTATGTCGAAAGATATCCAGAATCTTATGTAAAAGAGTAATACATTATATCCCATATTCATTATGGTAAAGTATACTCTTGATATCCATCATTATATAAAGAGATGTTATTTAGGAGAATTATATTATCCCACATGTAATATGTGAAAGTAATTCCTCCTCATCTCTTGGTATATAATAGGGTCAAGGGAGTCGCATCACAACAACAGACTTGATCTTTCGGTATTGTATTGGGGTTTTTGGCATTGCTCTCTTGTAAGCTTGAAAAGATATTCTGGAGATAATAGAAAACTACCTTCCCGTGGACGTAGCACAATTGGGTGAACCACGTATATCTGGTGTTCTCTTTTTTCTTGTTCTCTTTTGTACTTATTGTTGATATATTATTGTTTTGCATAGATGGGTAAGCTAATTTAGCTTGATTCCTCTTTCCAACATGGTATCAGAGTTGGTTGCTATGATCTAGCCCCTTCTATAGCTTTCTAACAATTTTATCATATGGGCATTGTTTATTTTGTAGATTTTCTTTCTATCTGGTAGTCATTAGGCTTCTCTTCATATCTAGGCATATTTTTGCAATTTTTTATGTCTAACCCTAACCCTATTTTGTAGATTTTTGCAAAAAAAAATTCAAGGGTTTCTTGATGTTTTTCTGTAGCTCTATATGATTTTTGGATTGTTCTCAAGGAGATCTACCTTCCTATTATTTAGATCTAGTTTTTTTAATCTAGAATTTGTTTTCCCATGAAAAATTGAGGTTGCAAATTTAATATCTAGATATGAAACTTTTGGTGCAAAATATAAAGAATATGGTCACATATCTGAGTTCTTCTCGAAAAAATACCCGATTTAAGAAAAAAAAAATCATCTGATTTCGTGTCCAGAAAGCAAAGATATCGCTAATTTAAAATCAGCTATTTTTCAAAAAAAAAAACGTATGGACGGAAATATTGCAGAGTTGACACCCTTTGATTGAATATCTAGATTTGTATTCGGCTTGCACAATTGGATGCAAAATGCTCATGCCATTTCCAGAAACAGGTTATAATAGCAATTCTGAGCCATATTGATCCTATTATGGTCATTTCAAATTTTTGGCTCAAAACCCTTGATCTACATTAAAATAAAATAAAAATTGGTAAGATCTTTTCAGTTTACTCATTCTTTTCTTGTCATTCCTAGAATTTGAGTTTTTCTTTATTTTCTATCATTATGACTTCAGAAGTAGCTTTTGTTCCTGAACATGTTGGTCCTAACTATCTTACATGGTATCAGAGCACAGGTCTCAAGTTCAATTCCCCCAAGCTACGCCGAAGGGGGGGTGTTGGAGTATCGGTACAACAACATGGTATAACCACCACACCTCTAGGAATATCCTAATGATAGGGCCTTGTGCTGGGTTTCAAATGTTCATCAACATCTGTAGGTTTTGGTGTAGTGACAAACCTTACAGAAATTGCCATCTTGTTTTGACATCTTCATTTAAACTATGAATAGAGCTCTTGAATTGTCTCAAAGTACTACGAAACTTACTTTTGATGCTTTTTGTAGAGGGTTGATTAATGAGAAAGAAAGGTTAATTGTTTTAGGACAACTGTCACCTAATAAATCTCTAATTGCTCATAATCCTAAGAAAAGTTTTCATAATGCGAAAGGTTCTTGTTCAAACACTTCAAACCCTACTAATAATTCTGGTAATAACTCTAATGCACATCATGAAAACAGTAAGAAGAAGAAAGTGTATGGTCCTTGTAAGCATTGTGGTAAAACTAATCATCCTGAAAAGAATTGCTTTAAATTGAAATGTTTAATGTCTAAAGCTAAACATCAAGGTTCTGATGAATCCCACGTAGCTTTATGTGCATATGTTGTTTCTTCTAGTAATTATTCTTCTAATGTGGAATGGATAATGGATTCTGGTGCTTCTAAACAAATGATTGGTAATGCTTTTTTATTTACATTTTATGACAATAATAAACACATATCTCAGAAAGTATCTATAGGGGATGGTAAACAACTTTCCGTAATTGGTTTCGGCAATATTAATGTTGCTAATGGTCAATTGGAAGATGTTTTTCATGTTGAAAATATGCCCATCAACTTGCTTTCTATTTATCATGCATGTCAGAAAGGATATAAATTTGAAGCTTGGCCTGATAAATATGTTCTTAAAGATATCAACCATAATTTTAAAGTAGTTTCTTCTAGTCCTATTGATCATACTGTTGGTTTATATAAATTTACTTGTTTTAATTCAACTAAAAGACAAACTTTTTATTCCTATGTTGTTGATGCTGACGAACTAAGTAAATTATGGCATGAAAGATTAGGTCATTTGAATTACGGTAAAATGCAAATGTTAACTAAAATGGTGCATGGCTTACCTCATATTTCGTCTACTAACGGGGATTTGAGACTATGCATACGGGAAATGAGGCAGATTAAAGTGTAATAAAGTTCCCTACCTACTAGAACGCACTGCCACATCATGCCATGTTGTACAACTTTCCACGTCCACCATGTCGTCGCCTAGGTGGATGAAGGGAGGGCGCACCGCTACTAGTGTCCCTCCCTTATATTCAACCAAGCTCACTTGTTGACTGAAGTACTTGTGCAATTTCTAAAGGTATGTGTTGTGCTATTGAAATGTTTAGTTGTGAACTTGAAGAAAAGGTAATTGTTCCTTGTTGTTTCCTAATTTCTCGTTGGTTTCTATCCATTATTCTATTGACTTTGGACACCTTGAATATTTCGAACTAGATGGAGATACTGTATCCATTTCTAGGTCCACAATGTAGAATTCATGATTCCTTTTATTTCACATGAGGGTTTTCAACCTAACTACATGTACACAAGTGGACGACTTTGAGTCTATATCCACATCAAAACCCTCAAATGGAGGGTTGGACTCTTCAATCCATGTTGTTGTTGTGGATCTCTCTACATGATTTTTTTCTACATGCCTTTGGTGGATTCTTCTTCATTACTCTCCATCCTTTGGATTTATTTATTTTAATTGTATTTCCTAAAAAAAGTTGAGGATGTCAAATTCTATATTGAAAATCCATTTTCTCTCAATCCAAGGATTTTGAGACCATTAGTTGTCCCCCACATTATACTCCAATATGATTGGGTAAACCTTTGCTTTGTTCTAACATCTATACATATTGTGTTAAAGGTGACAACCCCATCCGAACAGAACCCAACGCAAACGCAAAATATCAAATTATCCTCTTGCGAATGCGCATTTTTATTCGCATTTCGAATTCTGGTCTCCGCCCCCATTTTTCATGGCGAATACTCATTTCGATTTCTGATCTCCGCCTACAGATTCCATTCCATTGACTTCAAAGCATTTATTCTGGAATTGGAATATAGAGTCACTGTGAGTGCCTTGGCGAATACCATTTCGAAAACAATTCTTTTGGAGCATCGCCCATTTGGAAATTTAATGAAGAGAAGCTGATGATTGATCACAGAACTGGTACATACCCACATGCTGAACAACATTGGTTGAGTTTGCAGACAAGGCCAAACTGCATCATTGTCTTACGGTTGTGGGTTTTCAATTTTCTGTTGATATTTATTAAAAGAAAAAAAGATGTGTCAGGAACCAGATTCCACTCCCAGCAGGGTCCCTGCCCCATTGGTTTCCACCACTTCTCAGGTTTCTAATGTAGAAGAAGGCAGCAGATCGAATTCTAAGAGCCTATGTGATGGTCGATTGGCTTCACTGAAAGCAGAGGAAGCAACTAATTGTGCCGAGAGGCGCTCTACAGCCCAGTATGGGGGAGATCTTGTAACATGATGTAACGTTAGTAACGTTTGTAACATGTCGGCAAAAAATAATAGTGATAGTGAATATTATGGGAGAGATCTTGTAACATGATATAATGTTAGTAACGTTTGTAACATGTTGGCCAAAAAAAATAATGATAGTGAATATTATGGGAGAAATCTTATAACGTGATGTAACGTTAAGATTGTTAGTAATATTGAAATAAGTAATGTAAAAAGTAGTAAATAAAATTTTTAATTATGGACCAAAATAAACAGTAACAACAATATATAAGTCAGGTTAGACATAAAAACATAAGCTCTCAGCAATTATGTAAATTTAATTAAGCCCAAGAAGAGAAGGCCCAAGAAGAATTCCACCCTGTATTGACAACAACCAGCACATATAAGTCATAAAATTTACAATTTAAAGCTCGCATTCAAAAACTGAATTACAATTGGAATTCTAAAGCTTTTGCAAATGAAATATTTCAGGATAGTTTCATTTATAAGACATTGATGGTGGCGAAAATGTTCTACTAGCCATTGAAAATTCACAACACATCATGTTTGCATAGTTCAGCGATCCAGCCAGTCCTGATCATGATAGTATAGTTCAATTGAGGCAATCTGTTTAAATTTTTAGAACTTCTATAGACTAGATGTTACATACAAGTGAAGCTGTCTCATTGGCTTGAGGAGTAAAGCCAGCGATCTGGTGACGAAAAGCACAATACTTATCTGAAGTACTAGCAAGGGAAATGCATAATTCAATGGATTGTCACCCTGCCATGCTCCATGCTTCATCAATTTAACACACTTATGTGTTGTAGAATTCGCTTAGCTTGCGGCTCCGATCACTGCACTCTCCATAGCTTTCTTCTCACCCAAGACGATTCAATCATGCAAAGATTTAACATAAACATCACCGCATAAGAACTAAGAAAACAACATTAATTCCAGTTTGTTTATGCTTAGTATCCTTGATATATATACAGGGTAGCACAGTAGCTTAGACGGCCATCCTTAACAAACATGTACAAACATGTACGTTCGGTCCATCCAACGGACCAACAACAAAGTCAACCATTGACTTCGTTGTTGATCCGTTGGATGGACCGAACGTACATGTTTTTTAAGCTCAGGCAGCTTGGACACCCTTGAACTTACTAGAGAAACGCCTGGGAAAAGACGAATTGATCATTTTCCAAAACATCAAATCGTTAATATTCTTTTTGAAACACAAAAAATTTATCACGTATTGACTAAGCAATCCTGCTTCAAAGACTCTGCCAATGCATCTTTGTTCAATGTTGTTGGTACCTGGTGAAGTTGATACATCAAATGATAAACCAGCCCAACATCCATGTGAAGCTTTGTACTCTAATTCGCTTCATAAGAGTTGATAAAGGTTTGATGTACTTTTCTCAAGGTTGGTTAGTTGATATCGTTCGGTTAGTAATAGTAATTTAATAAAATATATTAAGATTAATATATAATAAATATTATTATTATAAAAATGGTTTGGTTAGAGCATATAACTATCATGGATTCATCACACGTTTTAATTGGCAATGTAGTAGGCGCTATACAAGCAAAGTTGATATGAATATGGAAAAAATAACAACCATTAGCATGCAACTTTCAAGGTTCAAGGTTCAGAATGAAAAAGCATTGAACTTTGTAAATCCAATATGTTTTTCCAGATCTCAAAAGAATTGAAATTTGTAATTCAGTATTATTTTTCAGTGGCATCATTAATACAATGCAACCATTGAAATTTGTAAATGCAATATGCTTTTTCAACTGGGCTGATTAATAGATTCGATGGATCTAACGGTCATGACAAAATTCAAAACACGTCCATATTTTTCGAGAAATGAATTTAGGTAACAGTGTGTTGGAAATCGTGATTTTTCTCAATGTTCCACTGGATTTTTGGTTATGGAAAAAAACTTAAAAGACACTCAACCGATGGAAATTATAAACATTTGTTTTTTCAAATTTTGTTGAATGTAATTGAAAAGGTTAGTAGTGACACAAGAAAACACATTTTTACTCATAAATAAAACAAAATAATGATGCTAACACGAAGCATATGCTCTACTTCAATGCAAAATGTATTTATGATGCAACCTTGACAATAATGATGCTAAGAGGACGTAAGAGTTATGTAATTTGATGTTAACGAGCCATATATTTGAAAATTTTTTGTAAAAGTTATATATTTTTATATATTGTGATGTTACAATGATTCAAAGGTGATTTTAACAAAGGCATATATTTGAAGAAAATGTAAAAGTTATATATTTTGATGCTATTATGATGTTATAATGATTCAAAGGATGTTATAATGATTCAAAGGTGATGTAGAGTATCCATAACTAACACCTATATTAATGCATGATCATAGCAATGACATGTAATATTCATTTAAAAGTGATTTTAAATTGTTTTTCAATAATATTTAAATGTAAAGTAGATGATTTTGTTTTTATCTAACAAAATTATAATTAATTAATTAATTAATTATCCTTAAAAAATGTTGGTTTTGCACATGGTTTTAAAACCATCTGCAAGGCCTCCTAAACAACCCATGGTTTTAAAACCATGTGCAAGCCTTCTAAACCATATACAATAAAACCATGGGTTGTTTAGGAGGATTGCACATGGTTTTAAAACCATTTGCAAGGCCCTCTTAAACCATGTATTGCAAGGTTTTAAATAAGAGTTTTTAAATTATGGAACTATGAAAATGAAAAGCAGACATTGCAGCACTAGGTGAATCCCTCTAAATTCTCTAATTCCTACACAAACATTGAAAAAAATTAATTACACATTTCACTCTTGAAAATGATTGGTAGGCTAATCCCTAAGTGGATTTGATTCTTGAGTGGATTTGATCCCTCTAACTCCTCTAATCTCTCTGATTCCTACACAAACATTGAAAAAAATTAATTGCACATTCACTCTTCAGAATGATTGGTAGGTGAATCCCTCTAATCCCTGAGTGGATTTGATCACTTTGATTTTAATTGATTATCATGTTATCTACTTCAGAGATTGTGATTGCTAATTTTGTCGAGGTATTTAACAGGTATTATTTCACTACAGAAACTGAACATAGTAAGCTTACATGATATATTCCCTCGACAAATGTAATATCAATGGAAAATTTAACGCCATGTACTTATCAAAAAAAATATGTTGGCCTTGCATATGGTTTTAAAACCATGTGCAAGGCCTCCTAAACAACCCATGGTAAATTGCCCTCAAGGAGGTTTGTTGATTTTTTTTTTAACAAAATTTCAATTAAAAATAAACTACTCCTAAAAATATTAATTTCACATTTCACTCTTGAGAATGATTAACAGGCGAATCCCTCTAATTTTTGAGTGGATTTGATCCCTCTAATTCCTACACATACATTGAAAAAAGTTAATTGCACATACATTGAATCTAATCAAATGTGCGTTTATTTCATGGAATAAACAAGGTAAATTTTCCCTGATTCAGAAAAGCCAGGATCAAGACAATCAGCTCTTTTCATATTGTCCACACCAGAAAAATGGTTACTGTTCACCTTTTCAAAGTCAGGATCTATAACCTTTGGTTATCGCTCAGAAAGACCATATGCGTTTGGAAGCACAAAGAAAAGAAATCAATGAATTAAGAAGCTTATTACATAGAGCACGAGAGGATGTACATGTGTTACAGTCCGAGTGGCGAAGGCAATTTGAATTTCTAGATAACCAGATCAGAGGAATTTGCAGTGCTGCTAGTGGATATCATAGAGTTCTGGAAGAAAACAAGACCCTTTACAATAATCTTCAAGAGCTCAAAGGAAACATAAAGGTATATTGCAGAATCAGACCACATTTTGGAGGTCAATCTGACGCCCAGAGTGCAGTGGAATTTATTGGGGAAGATGGATCCCTCCTTGTCAATGCATCGAAAATGGGCAAAGTTGTACATAGGACATTCAATTTTAATAAGGTTTTTGGGCCATCTGCTACACAAGAGGATATTTACAGGGATACACAGCCATTGATTCGATCTGTAATGGATGGTTACAATGTCTACATTTTTGCATATGGTCAAACAGGATCTGGAAAGACTCACACCATGGGCGGTCCAACAGGTTCTTCTGAAAGGGATATGGGAGTGAACTATCGATCACTCGGTGATATCTTCGAGATATCTCAAAAGAGGAAATATTCAATGATGTATGATGTTTCTGTTCAAATGGTAGAGATATACAACAAACAAGTGAGATATTCGAAATAATGGCCTTAATGGATTTAATGTACCTGATGCCATACTTATGCCCATTAAAGCAACTTCTGATGTTTTGGATTTGATGAATTTAGGTCAAAAGAATCGTGCTGTTAGCTATACTGCAGTGAATGACCACAGCAACCGTTCTCACACTGTATTGACTGTGCATGTGCAAGGTACAGATCATGTTTCTAGGTGCAACATTCATAGCTTCCTTAATTCAGTAGATCTTGCTGGAAGTGAGAGGGTGGATAAATCTGAAGTAACTGGAGATCGTTTGAAGGAGGCACAATACATCAACAAATCCCTTTCATCTCTGTGAGATGTTCTTGCAGCATTGGCACAAAAGAGTCCCCATGTGCCATATCTAAATAGCAAATTGACTCAATTGCTTCAAGACTTAGGAGGCAAGGCAAAGACCCTCATGTTTGTGCACATAAGTTTTGAACCGGATGCATATGCAGAGACAATAAGCACCCTTAAGTCTGCTGAAAGAGTGGCCTCTGTTGAACTGGGTGCTGCTCGTTTGAATAAAGAAAGTGGAGAAGTTCGTGAGCTTAAACAACAGGTTGACAGTTTGAAGAAGGCGTTGGCAAGGAAAGAAACTCCAAATGAACTCCATACACCAATGCGACCTCGTAGAATGAGCCTGACTGCAGCAAGCAAAGTTGAGGTGCAAAATGGTAATTGTGGAATGGTTTCTCAAGATGATAAATTGAAATTGATACATTCTGGGAAGCGATCCAAGCTAAATAATAATGAGATCCCCGCAGCAAAGTTACATATATCGTGTCATCGAATATCGCCGAGTTCGGAATGAAACTTATTGGCAGCAACTGCGAAAATATGGGAAAATATCGGCAAATGTCGTTTTGCATTAAAAAATACAAAAATAATTTTTTTTAACATCTAAAGCAATAACAACATCAAATAAACACATTTCCACATAAATATTAAAATACAATTCATATATAAGATGCATAATATGTCAAATGGTGGATCATGATCAAATATCGAGCTCGACTATATAGTATAAACTTAAATATGTTCTTGATGGAATGATAGAAAATCACATCAAATGATCAAAATAAATGTGTTTCAAGAGATGAATCATCATGACTCATGAGGCATGTAGATAGTGTATGGAGTTTAGACATAGGACATCAACATAGTATGATAGTACAATGATAAATAATAGGAATCAATTCATCGACTCCCTGAGGATGATCCTCTAATCAATCTACCCCTTTTACAGGTCAAGGGCACCACTCTTCCTCTAGAAGTAGTAGGTGGTCGTGGAGGTGGTCCAGATGACCCTGGGATGGAACTAGAACCTCCAACTGCTCGAGTAGATATTGTGGATGAGGGGGAGGTGAATGTGAGCTGTCTCCTCCCAGTCCCAACTGTATGACTCTGTGGAGGTGGTGGCATTGGAGTTGGTCGGCGCTGCACATGAGTATCAACCTCCTCCTCAATGTCATCATAGTCATCCTCTGGAAGTGGAACATCAACATCCCCCTCTTCACCCTCCTTCGACAAATCTACATCATCATCCTCCTCTTCCTCCAACCATTCAGGTGCCTCGTCCATCACAGAATCCTTCGTCTCCACCCTCCATTTGCTGGTAGTGTCAATGCCATCCGATGAAATGGCATCTGAATTGGGCACTTTCTCAATTTGTTTCACCTGCAACCTTAGATTGTAGTAGGCATAAACCATGTCATTAAGGCGCTGAGAAAGTATCCTGCATTAGTATGAGATCCATAGTTAGGGGGTGATAAATGATGATAAATTCAAATTCAAAATTGTAATAAATTATATTTAAAATTAATAAAATTATAAAAAAGCAAAGATTATAAATTTAAGTTTAAACTTTAACATTTCTAAATTGAAAATTCTAACGTTCTGCGCTTCTTGGAGTGTATCTTCTTAAAGAAACTCCAATTGCGCTCACACCCTGATGAGCTGCAACTTTGACTTAGCACTCTAATGGCAAGTTTTTGCAACTTTGGGACTCTGCGACCATAGTTAGTCCACCACACATCTACAAAGAAAACAAGGAAGGTAAACGGTAAGACAAAATTCAAATTACAAATTACAATGTATTAAATTTTTACCAAGTAAAAAACATAGAAATGAAAGGGTAATTAATTAAGAATCTAAGAGATCAAAATTTGAAAGTTTTAAACAAATTGTACCTGGCATCCTTGGGTTTCTATCTTGGACAACTATGTCATAGCCAAAAGTGCCACCTGACATCCTATAGATCTCCATCTGTCTAGAAATCTCTGCGCATTCAGGGGGAGTTAACACCATCCTCTGAACACACTAGAGAAATCCATCCATGACCTCAGCATCAAACTGAAAGCCACATGCATAAGAGAAAGCAAGGTTGAGGTAGAGCCCCGCTGCATGAATGGGACGATGGAGAGTATTATTCCATTGTTCATCAATCACACTCCATAGTTCAACTCGTCTTGTGAGTCCCACCTCCCCCTTATCCTTATAGTAGTGATGGATAGCTTCCTTGGCCCTATCCATGGCCTCATACAAGTAGCCCATTGCGGGATTTTCACCATCAACCAAACGAAGAACCTTTACTAAAGGTTCACTGATGGTGCATACCTCCTCCAATTCT
>LPNX010019183.1:40354-130163 GCA_001517045.1 Pseudotsuga menziesii | reverse complement strand
AGAAGCAGAGTCAGTTCGAGGAGGCAACATTTCAATTTGCATTTGAAGGCAAGTAGTGACCATCTACACTCTCATCTCGAAGGACAAAGGTGAAGGGATTCGTTGGTAAGAGTGTGACTTTGGTTTTATTGATGCACTTGTAATGCAAACATATTGTCATATATTGAGACTATCCTGCAGAAGATCGTGTGGTGTAGCTCGAGGTTCGTGGCTCGTAGAGTCAGTTGAAAGAGTGTGATTTGCAACATTATGCAAGTCTTTGATCCGCTCGAGGTTTGTGGCTCGTAGAGTCAGTTGAAAGAGTGTGATTGGATACATTGGGAAAATATATTCATGTCCAAGTTTGGAAACTTCTCGAGACAAAGGAGGTAGGCATTTGCTTGCTTGATTTCTGCAGTCTTCGATTGAGTCCTATAGCTTGTGCACTTATGTGACCCATCAGAGGCAGTTATGGTGCGGCGGTAGAGATGAATAGATGATGAAGACTCTGCAGGTGAGTCCGTTGTGATGTATCTTATGTATTTGTGCATCTTTGCAATGGATTGGTCACTCTATTTTGGAGTAGGCCCGGAGATGTAGCCAGGAGATCTGGTGAACTCCGTAATCAAATCATGTCCCTAATGTGCTTGAATGATTTTTCATTTTCATGTGCATGATTCTATGTTACACATTTATATTATGCTCATGTTCACTTGCACTAATGTCAGAAAAACGATTCTATTGGTCCCGATTGTTTCGAGCGGGTTCGATGACTTTCTGGGCTCGCCCCCGGGATCTGATCACAGGGGGAGAAACAACTTCATAGGTAGAGGAAGAAGTTCTTCCAGAGGAGGATGAGGCAGAAGTCCTGCAAATGTCGGTGGTAGAGGAGAGTATCAGAATCCAAGTCAGCCAAGTAGCTATAGGTTTGATAAATAAAAAATTCAATGTCATTATTGTAAGAAATTTGGTCATTATGCATATGAATGCAGGAAGAAACAATATGACCAAGGAAGGCAAAGCCCAAATCAGTCGACCAACACTAGCACTTCGACAAGTGCAATGTTAATGGCATCGACATCTCCAATTCAATGCAATGTTGTTCAAGAAATTCCACATGACATATGGTACTTAGATTCAGGCTGCAACAATCATATGATTGGTAATTTAAATTTGTTTTCTAGTCTAGATAATTTATTCACATTAGAGGAAATTTCAACTCAAAATGGGCCTTTTAACTTTAACTCAAATTCCATGTCATCATGTGTTAGCCAATGAAATTGCTTTAAATTTGAAATACAGTATAGGTCTTAAACACTTTTTTAATATAAATTTGGGGATAGGTATCATAAAAAAAACTACTTTTTTTGTTTGTATTTTCAACATATCTCCCCGTGTTTTTACTCAAATTTTGATCGGGAGAGCTTGTTGTCATCACGTTTTTTCAGGTATTTCTTGTTTTTGGGGTAGCGGGGTCTATCAAAAGTATGTCGATTGGGTACTCGTTGAATGCAGAATTTAATTCCGCATCCAACAAGCTCTCCCGGTCGAAATTTGAGTAAAAACACAGGGAGATATGTCGAAAATACAAACAAAAAAGTAGTTTTTTTCTTTTCTTCCTCCAAAATTAATAAATATTATTTTATTATTTTAACTATTATATTATTAATTATTTTTAGGAGGCCCATTTTGAGTTGAAATTTCCTCTAATTCAAACTGATGTTACACTTGGAAACAATGTCCAAGTTACTATTTTAGGAAAATGCACTTTTGATTTTCTAACCAAACAGGGGGAGAGTAAGTATATCCCTGATGTCTATCATGTCAAAGGTCTGAAACATAATTTTTTGAGCATTGGATAGTTGATGCAGAAAGGCTACAGAGTCTACATAGAAGATGATCACTGTGTGATTAAAGACAAGCATCCAAGCGACCAGCTAATAGCAAAAGTTCCAATGACAAGCAATCGCTTGTTTCCATTAAGGACAGTTCCCGACATGAAAGGGAAGACAAATACAGGAGTTGCAATGAAGGAATAAAGTAAAGAAACAGTCGAGCCCCTCGACAAGAAAGAAAATGGCAGTGCTAATTTACAAGCTGCATTTCAAACAGAATTTCAGGATGAATCCTAGTTGTGGCATTTCAAATTTGGACATCTGAATTTTGGTGGGCTGAAACTACTGCACACAAAGAATATGGTGAAAGGATTCCCATTGATCGACAGACCAGAAAGGGTTTGTGAAGGCTGCATTTTTGTCAAGTAGCACGCGAGAATTTTCCAGTCGGAAAGTCTTATAGAGCATGCACACCACTTGAATTTGTGCCCTCTGATATTTGTGGTCCAATGGAGACATCATCCATTGGTGGTTGCAATTATTTTCTAAATTTTATCGATGACTACTCAAGAAAAACATGGGTATATTTTCTGAAACATAAATCTAATGCATTTAGTTATTTTCAATGGTTCAATGCACTCGTGGAGAACTAGAGTGGACATTGCATCAAGATCTTAAGGACCAACAAAGGAGGTGAATATATTTCGAATGAATTTCTATTTTTTTGTAAAACCCATGGCATACAAAAGCAATTCACTACACGATATACACCGCAGCAGAATGGTATTTCTGAAAGAAAGAACAGAACCATTATGGAGATGGTGCACAACATGTTGGTAGCCAAGCATTTTCCAAATGAATGTTGGGGTGAAGTAGTCGCAACTGTTGTATACATAATGAACCGGTGTCCGACAAAGAGTGTGAAGAACAAAGTTCCCAAGAAGCATGGATAGGTATGAATCATAGTGTTTCTCATTTAAATTTGTTTGGTTGTGTTTCATATGCTCGTGTTCCAAATGAGCTGAGAAAGAAGCTAGACAAGAAGGGATAGAAATGTATTTTTGTCGACTATTCTGAAAAGACAAAAGCATACAAGTTGTATGATCCTGTCACAAGGAAAGTGATCATCAGTCGAGATGTTCAATTTGTCGAGAATGAATCATGGGATGGAACTGTCGACATAAATGTTAAGATTGTGTCAAATGTCGACAATGATGACATGGCAGAGGAAGTGGTTCAAACACCACATGTAAGTCAACCAGTCGCAACATCGTCGACTCCCATGACACCACGACATGGTTCAGCACAAGGACCATCGACACAAGTAGCAGCTCAAGCTACACCAACAAGCACACCAAGAGGACAGCAGACTCCATCAAGCATTTCGTCAAGGTCGACATCGACAGAACCAGTGAAGACAAGAAGTCTGTGTGAAATATATGAAGCTGGTACACCAAATTCATTCTCTCTCTTTGCATTATTTTCTCCTATATATGATCCACTAACATTTGAAGAAGCTGTTGAAGAAGAAGTATGGGCACAAGCCATGGATGAAGAAATAGAATGCATTGAGAAGAACCAGACATGGGAGCTAGTAGATGTACCAAAACATAAGGATGTAATCAGCCTCAAATGAATTTATAAGACCAAGAAAGATGCCGATGGGAATGTGCAAAAGCACAAAGCAATAATGGTAGCAAGAGGGTTCACACATCAACCCGACATAGACTTCAATGAAACATTTGCACCTGTTGCACGCATGGATACAGTCAGAACAGTTTTGGCCATTGCTGTACAAAACAAATGGCATGTTTACTCAAATGGATGTCAAGTTGGCATTCTTAAATGGCTATCTAGAAGAGGAAGTATATGTGGAACATCCACAAGGGTATGAAGTTCCAGGTCAAGATCATAAAGTGTATAGGCTGAAAAAGGCACTCTTTGGTTTGAAGCAAGCTCCTAGAGCTTGGTACAGTCGAATTGATTCCTATCTCATTGAAAATGGATTTCATGGAAGTGAAAGTGAACTGACATTGTACACCAAAGTGAATGAGAAAGGTAAGATGTTAATTGTCTGGTTGTATGTAGATGATTTAATATTTACTAGTGATTTTGGCATAACAGATTTTAAAGCAGTCATGGAAAGTGAATTTGAAATGACTGATCTGGGGCTTATGAAGTTTTTTCTGGGCATTGAAGTTCAGCAATATGAAAGTGGTATTTTTATATCACAGTCTAAATATGCAAGTGATGTTTTAAAAATATTTAACATGTCTAATTGCAAGACATCCCCAACACCAGTTTTAACAAGTTTAAAATTGAGCAAGGATGATGAAGGATCCACTGTAGATCCTACGTTGTTCAAAAGGCTTCTAGGAAGCCTTATGTATTTGACAGCGACAAGACCAGACATCATGTATGGACTAATTCTAAGCTCAAGATTCTTGGAGTCACCAAAAGACTCACATTGGCAAGCAGGTAAAATAATTCTGAGGTATGTAAGTGGCAAAAAAGACTTTGGCATTATGTATTCAACCTCAGAAAATTTTGAACTCATTGGCTACACTGACAATGACAATGGAGGCAGTATAGATGATAGAACGAGCACATCTGGGTACACATTTCATTTTGGTATAGATGTTGCTTCATGGGTTTCAAATAAACATCCCATAGTAACTATGTCTTAAGCAGAAGCAGAGTATGTTGTAGTGACAAGTGCTGCTTGTCAAGCTGTCTGGATGAGGAGAGTGTTAAAAGACTTGTCACAGAATCATCAAGAACCAAGAACCATCTTCTGCGACAAAAATTCAGCCATAGAATTATCAAAGAATCATGTGTTTCACAAGAGAACCAAGCACATCGACATAAGGTTTCATTTCATAAGAGAGTTGGGGAACAACAAGGAAATTTGTTTGGAATTTTGCAGGTCTGAAGATAAACTTATAGACATATTTACAAAACCATTGGCAAAGGATACTTTCCAATATATACGTAGTTATCTTGGAATGACAAGTTCTGCACAGTGAACTCTGTCATGCAAAGAGCATGTTTAAGCTCTGAAACATTTTGTAATTTTGTTTAAAAAAAAATCCCCATCTGCTCATAATTAAGGGGGAACATTGGAATAATTAATTACTCGCAGATCCGTATCTGATCTCAGTCGACTTTGCCAGAGTCTGTATCAAGTTGGCGTGAATTTTTAATAACTAATTGGTAAACTCAAGTTTAGTCGGCTCAGTTTTGGCTAACTAATCTATCATAAGTCTGCCAGCCAGGATCGGGTTGAAGGAGTCCGGAACTCAATTATATCGGACTTCTAATAAGTATTGCTGATGTGAATCATGTTATCTGAGCAATTATGTTTAGCTGTAGAATAGAGGTCATGTTAGAGGAGCGTTTTTCCTTTTATTTTTTCATGAAGAGATAGGAGGGGATAATTTTTAGCTTTACAGGTAACAAGGGAATAGAGGGCTAGTTTCGCTTAGAATTCCCACGTCTCTAATTTGTATTCATAAACCTGCTTTTGAATTTTAATGTTTGTATTTATTTTTTAACTGCCAAGCACTCTCTTATAGGCTGGCTAAATTTTGTATTGTACACTGCCAAGCACTCTTTTAGAGGTTGGCTAAATTGTGTATTGTACAATATTTTTTAGCCCACTTTTCAAGCTTATTGTGCTTTCATTTCATATAATATAATAGCAAGTTGTCTAAGTAGGGGACGATTTTTCCCCTATTTTCGGCTGTTTTTTACCTGTTTCTTGCTATGAATCTTCACGGATTTTTCAAAACTTGCAAAAGCATTGCTAGATCTTTGTGGGTGCTTGAGGGTTTTCTTGTCAAGCGATTTCATTTCTACACTTAAAATTGCCCAACAAACAACAAAAATTACAAGATTTTGTGACTTAAATTCATCGGATTCTGGCTGAAAATCAACCGGAAAGTCAAAATCGTCCCCTAGTTAGACAGCTCCATATAATAGAATGTACATTTCAGCAATTCAAAATTGAATTGAATATGTAAAATTTTGAGTAAATGCCCCACTAACTCAAGAGTTGATAGAAAGAATGAGGATATGAGAATAATATATATGAAAAAATTTGTGTGGACGCTCCACTAGCTTAAGAGGAGAGGGAAAGAATGAAAATGTAAGACTAATATATATGAAAAAATGACTAATACAAATTAGAGAAAAAGTAAAATAATAAAATAAATGGTTCATTACAAATATAATGTAAGAGATTATGGGATTTTATTAACCATAGAAATGAATTAGATGTATTAAAATTGTCATGATATAACATAATGAGTTTAAATTGACATTGACATAATTCGTTTAAATTATTATGATCTAAAGTTAACATAATTTGTTTAAATTTTCATGAGCTAAAGCTAATAGGGTATTGGATTTTAAATGGTTTTAAATTGTTATGAACTAAAGCTAGCATAAACAATAAAGAGATACAATAAACTAAACTGACCATCTAAACATATGTTGTTGGAGATAAAGGGTAATGACTCCAACAAGTTTCAACTCTTATGTTGAAGATAGAGGGTTATGACTCCAACAACGGGTTTCAATTTTTTTATTTTTTTTGAAGTTGGTTCTTATGTTACATGGTTAAAAGTTTACAAATAGATTCATTGAGATGGACCTGGGTATTCAAAAAGAAGAATTACCCAGACCATGTTCCAAAATATGACGAAGTTATTTTTATCAGGCTACACAAAAGCTAACTAACGTTTGCTACTAAAGAAAGATAATTGAAAACTGCCTCTATCAGTAACTGACTTAAAAAAAGCTAACTAATGTTTGCTACTAAAGAAATATAATTGAAAAGTGCCTCTATCAAGCTACATAGTAACTGACTAAAATTTGTTGCAGTTGGGCTACAAAAAGAGCATTTAAAATGTTGGATATGTCCAAGTGGTTTGCAAACAAACATTGAGAATCTATATGAAAAAATTCAAAAATTGCAAAAAGAGACAGTGAGTTATTCTGTAGGCCAAACCCGTCAAAATTCGAAGCGCACACAGCTACTATTTCTTCACGAAGGGGCTAGGGTCCATACGCCAACGTTGCATGGGATGTTCCAATGGAATGCTTAGCCCCTCCTTGTGAGTCAAAATGGTGTGTTGTGCATTGTCCTTGTTGTCGTCTAGAGAAACCACTACATACTTATGAAATCAGAAAGAAAATATAATGAACGTCTAGATCAAATGGAGAAGTATGTTACAAGGGTTATCGATAGAATACTAGAAACAAGCATAACTAGGGAGGTGATTCACAATGAAGAAAGTGAAATAGAAGACTCATACTCAAATCCTGACTTGAATTCTATAGAATCGAAAATCAAAGTTGAAGGTTCACTCTCTGAGTCTGATTCAAATTGTGAATGTAAACAAGAAGAAGATGAAGACTACAAATCCAATCTCCCAGAAGATGAAATCGACCCTAAGGAAAAGGATGATGAACCATGGTCTGTACAGTTAGAAGATGAGAGGGAGGCCTACATTATCAATTACACTTATATGAATGGATTAAACAATATCGTCCAATATTTACTCGGTGCAAGTTCAAATTCCATTAAGCATTTCAGTATCATGATCAATAATCCTATAAGCAATCGAATATGTCCAACTCTTCATAGTCATCATAGCCCTTCCATTCTCAAGATCCCACATTATTTTGAGGAGTTGCCTCCATATTGTATATCATCACATGATTCGCATAAGAATTTGTTGAAAATGTTTTGCAAACATCCAAACAAGGTTAGAAGACAAATTAGTATAGCCATGATAGCACTAATAATGCATGTCCCTGCAAAAGATTGGGGTAGTGGAGGGCATTTAAATCAGTTGAAGAAATTGGGTTCCCATTATGATTTTTTTCTAATATAAAAGAAAATAACGAAGAGGACTCAAAGTTTCTGTGGAAAAAGCTCAATTTGATCTGTCCTTAATGCCAATACATAGGGAAAAATAAATTCAAACACCGATTTCAAAACGTAGCGACCTGTAATGACGTCCCCTAACCACAGCTTATAACCTTGGTTGTAAACTTGTAGTTTTTAAAAATCATTGAAGGTCGTCTTTTATTGCTTGACCACGATACAATGCAATATCAAAAATTAGAATCCAATATACTTTCCCTTGCTCACCATTCCATAATTTAAGTTAGAACTTCTCATTCTTGCCTCAATCTGGTCATGGTACTGTAACATTTCAATTCATCTATCCTGGCCTTCATGAACCAGGAGTTACATCATATAGAATCCATGCATTGATGGGTGATTACAAAAAATATATCAGAATACAGATAATGGCCAATATTGTTTCATACATCTCGTATGAGCCACTGTCCTTTTTGGTTCATCTGGATTGGAAAAATATTCTTCCAGTGGTGGATGAATTAACAATATTATATATTAAGTTATGCAAGTGTCGGGTTTGGCCTTTCCTTGTTTCCATTTTAGTAAGAAAGATAAGGGACATTGAGGTACAACTTTTCCTTCTCGCGTTCTTTCCAATCGCTTAGAATAATCATAAAGCACGGTGTTGGGCCTGGCAATCTCTAACCAGAAAACTCGATAGAAGGAAAAAGTGCCAATGCTATATATATGTTCAAATACCATAGGAAAATTATAGATAGTGGATGAAGTTGATGTTTTAAATAATATTTTCATTGTTCCAATAAGTAATGGTTTTGACGGTCAATATAAAATGAATTATATTGACAAAAAATTCAAACCATTATACATTCGATTGTTAACAAAATTAGCAGTGCTCATGGGTTACCTTGTTATTTTCATTCCATGTTTTAAAATGTATCATGCCCTCTCCAATCTCCCTAGCAACTGTCTATCCAGACCATTAGACACTCATTTCCATAGAAGTAATGTACGCAACCGCCACATCCAAATTCAGGAAGAGACACAAATCACAATGTGCTTTAGTAAATCATCGTGTCAGTTTCAAAGAAAAAATATATATTAAAGGGTGGAATAAGAGAAAATTACAACTTAATTGGAGGAAGAGTTATTTAACTTCTAAGAAATACCATGGGAGGAATTTATTAATTCATATAAGTTAAAAAATAATAGTGAAGGTCTTTATTAGGATTTTTCAAAGTTTTCAAAAGATTTATATATTTTGGTGGAATGAAGCTAAAAGTGGTATGTTATAAAAATAAAATAAAAAGGAAGGTTAAAGTGCCACTGTTATGAAGAATTCGAGAAGTCTTGTGAAAGTTTATATAAATTAATAAGGTTATGTAAGTATTAAGAAGAAATATCACATTGTCTTAGAAGGACAAGTATGACATCATCATGGGAACATGTTTATGCTTTGAGGACAAAGCATTCTTTAAAAGGTCGACAATGTAACAACAATAAATAAAATAAAATAGTAATAATAATAAATAATATAATTAATTAATTAATACTTAAATAATTACATTTAGTAATTAATGAAAAGTCAACGGGTGCTTATCCCTTCATTTTGTGACTAGTCAATGTGTATACATACATCGTCATGAAGCTCGCTATAATCATTATTCATCTTTATTCAATACAAACATGTATATTTGTCTACTTATACTTGGTGTACAATCAAAATATTGAGCATTCAACTATACGTTTCCGCTTCAGTCTATTTGTCTCATTATCTCAATTGCCTGATTCCAGAGCTGCAAAATAAAGGAGCAGTTTTCTATGAGGTGATTTATTGTTTCATCTTATTATGAGCATAGATGGAAAGTGGAGGGTCAAATAAATACGTGTCGTTGCAAATTGTCCCAAGTGAGGATTCTCCCATGTGCTACTAACCATATAGAAAAGTGAAGATCTTAGGCTAGCAGCCTATGTGCCAAATTTTGTCCCATATTTTGTCTTTGTTTAGGAGATGTACCCTCATTTTCAACAAGTAAGCCTCTTTGACAGTAAAGTTGTTGGATGGTGAGTGACCCCATCTTAGAATATTGGACCTTGCTTGATTCTAAGTCGTCTTCGCGTAACTTCCTCAATCCAAGGTTGGACATCCACGGTGATCCTGGAGGGATATCTCTTCATTTGAGGTCTTCAATTTTCTTCATTCATCCTCCATTAGAGACTGCCTCCAATAATTTAAGAGGGTTGTCCAAGTTCTGTAGACTATCTTAAATTACCTCTTTGGTGTAAATAATAGGAATTTGATACCATGAGTCTATAAGGACTATGTTGAGATTCCATGTCTAATATCCCACAACCAGTGTTCTTGAATGAGCTTTTTTTGTTTCCAAGTTTCCTCCCAAATTAGAGAGCCTTGATAAGTCTCTTCCTGGAAAATCAAGTTGTTTTCTTCTATATTAGGTGAGTATTTTTATCTCCATATTCTATCTCATAGATCTATTGGATGCTTGATCCATCACCATGGAAGAGCAAGAATGGGTGAATGGACAGAGACACAAGAGAAATGTAATGTAATTGTATATTTGATAAATGTAGAGGATGATTTACATAATAGATGCCCCGGTAATTTATACCGTAAGTGGGGAAGAGAGGTGACTTTTCAAGTCACCTCTTAGTTTATTTACATTAATTAACCTAGCTTATAATTAAATTTGGTTTTGTTACATTGTCTTTCCCTTAAGGAAGCTTTATCCTCAAATCTTATTTGACGACAATGACTACATGAACTATCGCAACGTCTCTGATGTGGACATCTGTATGGGTTGTTACTGGCAGGTTTTGTCCCTGGTTCTATTTCGACTATGTGTTCAATTTTTCAGTTTGTTGGGAGCGCCATAGGTAACTCTTGAAACACCTTGCGATGTTTTCGAATTAGCTCTTGTGTCTCTGGTTGTTTGTCCATATCTTCTTCACTTGTTAGAATATCCATTTCTTGACATTGAGGTATGTACCTTGGTGCATCTTTCCAACGTAGCTTTTCCATCTGATGTGATGTAACCAGTTGTGTTGGAGGTGGTTAGAACACATATAATTTGTGTATTTTCGCGAACACATGGAATTCAATAAAATCTTCTTGGTGATTTGCAGAGTATGTACCCAAGGTTTGTAACCATTGTATTCCTAATACTACGTCGATTCCTCCTAGTGGTACCACAAAGAAATCTGATTCTAAGTTATATTCTTGCAATTGTAATTTAACCTTGTGACATTTTCTCACATTGTCAATCTTCTTCCCTTCTGCTACCATAACTTTCATGTTAGGTACTGGACGGATAAATAGGTTAAATACTTTAGCAAGGTTGACGTTAACGAAGTTATGGGTGCTACCAGAGTCGATGAGAACTGTGACGTTATTATTTTTTATATGTCCTTTAATCTTCAATGTTTGCAGTTGGGAGATTCCAGTAATAGCGGCTAATGAGATTTGTGGGGAGTCGTCCTCGATTCCTGGGTGGTAGTCTTGTTGGCTATTCACATCGTTCTCAATTGGTTCATTGACTTCTAGCTCTACTTCACAAGCATATAATTTCTTTTGTAAGCATATGTGCTTAGGATCCCATTTGTCTCCACAGAACTTACATTTCCCTTCTTTTATTCTCTGGGCCTCTAAACTAACACCTAGGACTCAGCAAAATTTGTCTGAAGACTTAATGAAACTCAACAAACAGAAACAAAAGTCAAAATACAAAAGAAATGTGTTGAAAATTAAGTTTACATCCATAAAATATACAAAATAATAGTTTATCCATCTTATCAAATTAGATAATATAAAATTTGGCACTTGAAATTTGTCTAAAAAAACTGAAACATAAATTAAAACTTCTAATAGTTTGCAATCCATCAAATAATACCAAGTTCAACAATTGAACTATGGTTCAATAAACATTGTCCAATTCTTCTATCAAATTGGCTAGCACAGAGGTGGTTTCTGGAACATATTAGTCAATATGCCTAGATGGTAGTTTCATCCCTAAGCGGGTGTGTCTTGTTACCAAGGGCATACCAAGCAAAGGTTATGAAGAACAGATCATTTATAGAATTCCATCCTAAAATGTTGAAAATTCTAAAAATTGTTGAATTTGTTGAATTTCATATGGGATGTGAGATTATATTTTCTTCATATGAAGTCCAATGAAGTTGGAATCCGCCTCAAACATCTTGAAACCATTCATGTTAATATAAAATAAAATAAAAAAGTAAAAGGGTAAAACAGGAAATATAAAGGAAAATGAAAACTTTTACAGTAACAAGGGTAATGGAATCTCAAAGCTGAAATTGCTAGCCTCAAGGGTAATTGAGTTTACCATAGCATAACATGATAACAACAACATCCAAAGAGAAAAAAAAGCACACGATTACTAACTAGGATAGATTTAATATAAGCAAACTAAAAAGACGTAGCTATCATAAAGGCAAGGTTACGTTCAACAATAACATTTCATTTATACCATTGGCATGGAGTCCTTTAAATGCTTTGATATATCACAACTGCCATATATACCACAGGCACCGAGTCTTTTTAATGCTTTGAAAAATCATAATTGTCATTTATACCACTGAAAGTGAGTCCTTTTAATGCTTTGAAAAATCACAATCTTAATGTTAAGTAAGGTCATCTGCACCACTGTCACCAAGACTTTTTAATGGTTAGAAGTGTTGCAACACTCTTGTCATTATCTCCAAAATATTTCAAATGATGTTTCTAGAACGTAAAATAAGTGACAAGAGAATACCACAGACTCCAATTAACGGCCAGAGAACAAAGTGTTTGTAATTAGCAAAAACACCAAAAATAGAAAGCAATATCCTGCAATGCTAACCTAATGAGTTAAAAAAGTTGACCCCTGGTGCTTGAAAATTTGAAAACAGTAACGTGAAACCGTTTGCATTCAGAGAGTCAAAATCTGGAATTACCATTCTAACCCTAAATGAAGTTTTAAAGAAATAGATGTTTGAATTCACCAGAGATGAGGGAAAAATTCTTAATTTACAATTATCGTGCATGCCAAACAAACAAAATGTGCACTAGATTAGAACTATGTTTGAAATATGCTCAAGGAAGACTGGAATATTTTTGAAATATTGGGGAAGATATTGATCATTTGTTATGAGAGTATATTTTCTCAGGATTCCTCCATCCTACAAGCCATTTGACTCAAAGACTAACACAGAAGGATGAAAATAAAATATTGATAAGAACATCTGAAATAAAGACCCTCATCATAGAGTGTGAGATTCGATACTTCATCCTCAAAATCCCCATGGAAGTCCAGATAAAAGGGGAAGGGCCACCATAATTCAAAGGTCAATATGGTGATCATCAGCAAGCTTATCAAATACCATATAGTTAACATAAAAAAATCATAAGAACAATGCATAAGCTTTATCTAAAAGCTGACAGCAAACTGTTAATAAAAAACTGATAGAAACAATTTCAATATCTGGATACTATCTGTGACAATAACCATAAGAACGAGTTGAAAAATTCTGTTAGGATCCGAAATAATTAGGTGTTCATTACCACATCGTTATAGATATAATTGGGTCCATATTGTCCTTCCAAAGTTGGATTTGATCAACTCTGCTATGTTACTAGCTTCAACATCACACTTGTACTGCAAGCTCCTAAGAAACCTGGGTCCTTCTATATGTCTGCCCCAAATTTTATAATGATATGTTGCATTGTTAAAATGGAGTTATGGCAATAGGGTCTTGGTTTGTTGACTGTGGTTTTCCAGGTTGGGGAAACAAGGTAGTTGATATACCCCTCCCCAGGGTTCAAGTTCTACCGAGTAACATGGATGTGCTCCAGTGCATGCAACAGTAGCATAAAAGATACCCCACTCATGGATTCTAAGCCAAAAGCAACTGAACTAAATGGTGTTAATAGATCTCTGATAACACCAACAGTGGTTGGGGCCAGGTGCAAGTTTTCGGCAACTTTGATGGAGTAGATAAGCCACTCATGGATTTTAAGACAAAGCCAACAACAGCTAGGGCTAGTGGAAGTTCTAGGCAATTTTGGTGGAATAGATACCCCACTCATGACTACAAAGCTGAAGGCAAATGAATTGAACGATGAAAATGGTTCCACCATAATCCCAATTGGGCTAGGTATAAGTTCTGAGCAACCTTGGTGGAATACATACTACACAGTGGCTTCTAAGCCAAAGGAAACCAAATTGAATGGTGTTAATGATTCTCCCATAAGCCTTATAGACTGGATTGAATGGTTATATTGGTTATAGACTGAATTGGATGGTTATAATGGTTATCACCAGCAAGGATGGCTTCATACCCCTCGACATATATTTCAGGTGTGGTGTACATCAAACATCATCAATCTATAGCTGAAAACTTCACGGAGACAATGAAATTGAATGATACTAATGGTTCTCCCATAATGCTAAAGAATGGATTGATTGGTGTTAATGGTCCTCATTAATGCTAAAGAATGGATTGATCAATGTTACAGTGTCTGTAGCAAATGAAAGCATACTCAGATAGGCAACAAACTTCTTGACTGTGTAGGTGCCTCTGCTCATGGCATTTTTCTTGATCAAAAGCATTTGTTTCTGTTGCTAAATATGCTACTCTGAATATTTTTAACGCCCTTCCTGTCCTTTAGCACTCTACTGTTTGCTTAACACCCTGAAAAAATTATTATACTGCTCTTTACTATCAGTCCTTAAGTTGTCTCAATTGACAAACTTAAGATGGATCCCCAACACACTTTCAGACTTAACTTTCAAACTTAATGTTAGTCAACATATCTCAGATCAAAATGAAATTCTTCAACTGCTAGGATAGATTTCTTTGACCTTTGCCTTGCCTTAGATTTCCATATTGATTTTCATGATTCTTTGATCCTCTAAGGAATAAATCTAATTTGGCCCACCAATCCCTGCTCAGGTAAGAAAAATCATCATCTGTATTTGCTGATTTAGGGGGCTGATATGAACTCTCGGAACAGTCAATCATTTGATGCTTTGCCTCATTACTGCTGAATGAAGATATTGAGTGCCCAAAATTGATTGATGTTGTTGTAGTACTCATCTCATGCCTTTAACATGATTTGAACCACCTTCAGAATGCTCAGAACTCCCAAAAAATTCCTAGAACTGCTGTTTGGAATCTTAGCTTACTGTCCATGCCTCAGGATTTAGAAACTCACTAGCTGCAGATGATCATTTCACTGAATAAACCCTCCTATTTTGTATGCTGCTACAGAGGTTAGAATTGCAATGATAATGTGATATCCTACATCAACAAGGTATAAACATCCCTTACAAGTGCATCCTATATACATCCAATCCACTGATATACCGAGAATAAAGTCCTGGATCTGTATGAAGGTGAACATCAATTATAGCCCTGTTGTTGTTTATCCTCACAATTTGTTCAGAACATAGGATTTACTACCCAGATTTTGATGATGCACTTATCTATTGCTATGATGTTGATTTATCCTCGTGACTCTACAAATGCTGCAAGTGACTATTCTAAATTCAAAGGACTACGTAGGCCTCGATTGCTTGGAAATTCACCCAGATCCTAATATTTGTTCTTATTGCTCGAGCCCAAGGTTCTTTGAAAGCCCAGGCCTGATGTAACAATGCCCAGAACAGCTGTAGGGTACTCCCATACAGATATAGGGTAACACAGTGTAGTGTTATCATAATATGGAATTGAAAATCTTTCCCTTTGCATTTGTAAGTTTGTATTTTATTATGTGTTTTATGCTTGTGCAGATAAGGAATCCTTGGGAAAATGAAGTTGAGTGGAATGGTCCATGGTCAGACTCTTCACCTGAATGGATAGACAGGATAAAGCACAAGTTGAAATACACTCCTCTGGAAAACGATGGGATTTTCTGGATGTCATGGGAAGATTTTCAAATAAATTTCAGATCTATATATCTGGATACTTTCTGCGACAATAACCACAAGAACGAGTTGAAAACTTCCGTTTGGATCTGAAAGAATTAGGTGTTCATTACCACATCGTTATAGATATAATTGGGTCCAAATTGTCCTTCCATAGTTGGATTTGATCAACTCTGCTATGTTACTAGCTTCAGCAGCACACCTGTACTACAAGCTCCTGAGAAACCTGGGTCCTTATATTTGTCTGCCCCAAATTTCATAATGATATGTTGCATTGTTAAAATAGAGTTCTATCAATAGGGTCTTGGTTTGTTGACTGTGGTTTGCCAGGTTGGGGAAACAAGGTAGCTGATATATCCCTCACCAGGGTTCAAGTTCTACCAAGTAACATGGGTAGTTGATATAGCCCTCACTAGGGTTCAAGTTCTACCAAGTAACATGGATGTGCTCCAGTGCATGCAGCAGTAGCAGAAAAGATACCCCACTCGTGGCTTCTAAGCCAAAAGCAACTGAATTGAATGGTGTTAATAGATCTCTCATAACACCAGCAGTGGTTGGGGCCAGGTGCAAGTTTTTGGAAACTTTGATGGAGTAGATAACCCACTCATGGCTTTTAAGACAAAGCCAACAACAACTAGGGCCAGTGGAAGTTCTAGGCAATTTTGGTGGAATAGATACCCCACTCATGACTTCAAAGCTGAAGGCAAATGAATTGAACGGTGCAAATGGTTCCACCATAATCCCAATTGGGCTAGGTATAAGTATAATCATGTGAGTCAAAATGGTGTAGCCTAAAATAAAATGGTTGTTTCCATGATGAAAAGGATAATATTTCACGGAGGACATAATTACTATAAAATGGATTTCAATAACAAACTAAGTAATTAAGATGAAATAAAACATGGTAAGTCATAAGAATGAATGTTTTTTTTTTCCAGCTTTTCCTTAATATAATTTTTTCCACGAGTTTATCGAGCTCTTCAAAAATTTGGCCAAGGGTTCAAATTTGGCATGTATTTTAAAACCACTAAGTCTAGTGTCACACTTGCCAATCCTATTACACGAAAGCAAGACTCTACCCAATCATTATTGTTTTTTCAGCAGACAAAGTTAGAACTAGTTGAGATGTTTTGACTCTCATACCAATCACTAGATCCCTTGACCCAAAAGCTAAAGGAGGATTTCAAACTCTCTAACCTTGACAAGATAGTTTTGGATTCGATTAAAAAGCTTATTCCATACCCCTTGTTAAAGTTGGAGATTCAATTCTCCCCTAACTGATGGGAGGACTAGAAAATTCAATCAATGGGCATAGGTGGTAGTGACACAAACATGTGCTAGACACCCAAATTAATAAACTTCAAAGACTTAAGCCTAAACATTATACCTAGATCTTCAAAATTTGTAGAGTGTGGAAAGTTGGAAACCTTTGGTGGAGCTAAAAATGCTACCTTTGTTTGGTCCTTCATCTTGGGTAGGGTTGTTATTGGCCATAGACTAGATCTTAGAAACCCTACATACTCTGTGTTTGTTCTGTCAAAAGATTGAAAGCCTTAAGAACCTATTTTGGTTTGTTTTTTTTTCCAAGTGAACTTGGAAGTATCAAAATCATGTAGCCATCTCCTCTCCACTCCCTTTTCATAAAATCATTCCATGTTAAGGGATCAATGTTAGGATATTTAGACACTTAGGAGTTAGTTAAGATCAACTTGTGTAATATATCCGTTAGGTAAAAGTGTGTTTCTTTAGTATGCATTTGTAAATATTCTAATCCGACAGTCATGATATGCTCTAGACATAAAGTGATCTGACGGTTCAACTTCTCTTAGATCATACCTACCATTGATCCGTGGCTTCACACCCGATTGGTCCATGATCTCTATTTAAATAGCATGGAGGGGCCTTGGCTAGTTGATCAATCATGAGAATATCATGTAACTTTCTTTATTTTGCATAATAAATTGCTCTAAGTAGTTATTTGGCTAGGGTCGTGGACTATTTCCCTCTCGAGGGTTTTAACCACGTGACAAACATCGGTGTGTTGATCTGTGATGTATTTGTGTGAAGCGGTTGCTCAAGGTGTTGGGTATTTTGGGAGTACCCTGTGTACCTGAACATGGTATCAGAGCGTTAATGAAGATCCGCTTTCGGTTTTGATCAAGATCTAGAACCGGTGTTGCTGAAACTTTGAAAGGGTTTCTGGTTCTGGATTTTCTATGCATTTGTGTCCTGTGGGAGTTGTTCCATTGCATCGGGAGCACCGTTTCCATTGGTAAATAGTTTTCATTTCATCGAAAACTATTTCAATTTGTTCCAGAAACACCCATTTCGGCAAATCTGAAGATATAATGTTACAGTGACATATTTGTTTTATTTTTTTTTAAACCCTCATTTACTATTTTAGTCTCGGACTATTGTCTTCCCTGGATGTGTATGCTCTTTTCTGTGCACCTTGCGTGATCGCGGTGAATCATAAACAGTAAGGAAAAGTTTTTTTTCTTGTCTTCTCGGCTACGTATGCTCTTTGTTGTGCACCTTGTGCAATCACGGCAAATCAAAAACAGCGAGAAAACTTGAAAACATAGACTTTCCGGGCAAGCTAACCAAGATCTAACCCCATTGTGTGGAAAAAATGTTTTTTTTGTTTTTGTTTTTCATTTTTTTTGTGATTTGCAGGAAAAAAAAGGCAAGCACAGAGAACGAGAGAGAAGAGTAAAAAATAAAATAAAATAAAAGAACCCTTCCTCTTTCCATTCTTTTACGTATGTTTTAAACTTAGCTCACTTGGTCCAAGTTACTTTATTCCTTAATAGGTCTTGATTTCAAGTATTATTAAGCTACTTTTTAGTGCATGCAATTTATATTTTCAAGTTACTTTATTGTAAAAGTGCATCTCACATAAATAAAATAAAATAAAAAGTGAGTCACTTAAGTCTTTTAATTTATGGCTGCACTATTTAAAAGTAACATTATTGTAAAAGTGAACGTCACTTATTCTACAAAAGTGATTCAATTAAAAGCAACTTTATTGTAAAGTGATTGTCAAAGATTGATCTTGGGAAGAGGGGGGTTCTTTTTTAAGTTGGTCAAGTTAATATCTGCCACGTCACTATTGGGGACATCTTCAACATTTTCTTTGATCAAGCATAACTTCATCATCCAGAATCAGTTTTCAATGCCGTTTTTTTTAAACCGTATATTTTTTTGATCTCTTTGCATCCAGACAGTTAGTTTCTGTTCTTTCACCCATTAATTTATAGTATGGCCACCCCTTGTGATATTATAGTTACAAGTTCTAACTATTTCTCATGGAAATCTCGTATGGAGGATGTTCTGCGAAGTATGGGACTTTTCAGGATAACCTCAGGGAAAGAAACAAAACCCACTGATGATAATAAGAAAATTAAATGGGCAAATAGATGTGATGAAGCTCATAGATTAATTGTGATGTCAATCTCTACTGATTTGTGATTCCACATATCTGGAATTGATGAACCTAATCAAGCTTGGGAAAAGCTGGAATCTGTGTTTGGTAAACACAATGAAATTCGGGGTCATCAACTTAAGAATGAGTTGATTTCCTTGAATCCAAATGATTTTTCATGCATTCAAGACTATTTATCTAAGTATAAAACTCTTAGACTGTTATGTGCAGAATGCAAGATTAAGAAAGAAGACAAATAATGTATTTATCATATTCTTTCCAAACTTGGACCTGCATATTCTGTTTTTGTATCTACATTCTACTCCATGAAAGAATCCTTGAGTGCAGCTAGCTATCAAGAGCCTAGTCTTGAATCATTTTGTGATTCCTTAATTAGAGAGCAAGATAAACTCATTCATCTTGGAATAATTAACAATGCAGATGCATCTGGGAAATCCTTATTGTCCCAACAGAAAGAAAAGTCCAAGCCTCCCAAGAAACAGAATTTTCACAATAATAAGCCAAACAACCAGGGTCCCAAACCCTCTCATTCAGGTCCTTCTTTAAAACATGACAAAGGATCCAAGCTAAAAGGAAAGAAGACTAAGCGTCATTGCAATTTTTGTGGAAAAGATAATCATGATGAATCTAAGTGTTTCAAAAAGATGGTAGCCTTGGAAGTAGCAATGAAGAAGCACCACATCAGCCCAGATTCGTCTTAAGAATCTAACTCTCATGGACATGCACTTTGTGCTTCTAGTTACTCTTATACTGCATCTTCTTCTTCTACTTCAAATGAATGGCTCATTGATTCTAGAGCATCTTATCATATGGCTAAGGATCAAGCCATCTTTTCTACTATGCATGAATGTAACACCAAACAAATATTTGTTGGTGATGGTAGATCTCTAAGTGTTGTAGGATCTGAAATAGTTCCAATAGAAAATGGTCATTTCAGTGATGTACTATGTGTTCCAAAAATTTCCTGCAATTTGTTATCAATCTATCAAATTACTCATTCAAGTGAAGGTAAAACGGTGACGTTTACACCTCACCAAGTTGTAATCAAGGATTTTAAAAATCCTCAAAATGTCCTTGCTATTGGAACTGTTGATGATATTACCAGGTTGTACAAATTCAACAACTTTGGGTCATCACCTTTTCCTTCAGTTTTTGTTGCTCATAGTGATAACTTGAGCAAACTTTGGCATGAGCGATTAGGTCACCTATATTATCGCTCATTGCAACAACTATGTAAAGACAATATGGTGAATGGTCTTCTGATGGTATCTTGCAAGGATGGTGTTTGTTTCGGTTGTGTACTCAGAAAACATCATCAGGATAGTTTTGACAAACATGCCTCTTGGCATGCCTCGGTTCCCTTGGAGCTTGTGCATAGTGACTTGTGTGGTCCTCTTCCATCTGCTTCCTTTTCTGGTTTCAAATATTTCTTAACTTTCATTGATGACTACTCCAGACGCACTTGGGTTTACTTCCAAAAAATTAAGAGCAAAGTATTTAACATGTTCTTGGCCTACAAGGCCCTTGTTGAAAAACAATCTGGTCATCAAATTATTAAGTTAAGATCTGACAATGGAGGAGAATATGTTAACAACAAGTTCACCACTTTCTGCACTGAACAAGGAATCCAACAACAGCACACTGTTTCATATACACCACAACAAAATGGTGTAGCTGAACGGAAGAACCGCACTTTAAAAGAAATGGCTAATTGTATGATCCAATCTAAGGCACTAAGTCTTCAATATTGGGTTGAGGCCATAAATTGTGCAAATTACATAGTTAATCACACACCCACTAAATTTTTACAAGGTATAACACCGGAAGAAGCATGGAGTAAAATTAAACCAGATGTAAGTCACTTTTGTGTGTTTGGTTGTGAAGCATAGGCTCACATACCAAATGAAAAACAGAAAGCATTGCAGCCTAAAAGTGAAAAGTGCATATTTGTTGGATATTATGAAGTTGTAAAAGGTTATAGACTTCTTCAGCCCCATTCACATGATATAATCATTAGAAGAGATGTTAAATTTGATAAAAATCTCTTGGCCTACGAGCCTAACTTGGCGTGTGTGCCATCTTTGGCCTGCGAGCCTGATTCGGCGATTGTGCCTTCTTCTTCTTCTTCCAACTTCCTTGACAGGTTTCCAACTCCAATTTCTAATGATGACAGTGAGGATGAAAATAGACCTCCGCCTGCTCATGTTCCTCCAATTGTACCAGCACCAATACTTCGTCGATGGGTTCGTTTAACATGTGAATTAGTTGGTGATATTGCCGGTGATCCTAGAGATCAACGTCAAACACGTTCTCAGTTTCAGCGAGCCTCTTCTCTTTTGGCTCAAGTTTCCGAGAATCATGATCCAGAAACTTTTGCAGAAGCTTCAGGAAATCCATATTGGGATGCAGCTATGGATGAAGAATATTGTTCCTTAATGGCAAACGATACTTGGGATCTTGTTCCTCTTCCAAAAGGAAGAAAACTTGTCAGATGTAAATGGGCCTACAGAACTAAGTATGCATCAGATGGAAGTGTTGAAAGACTTAAGGCAAGGTTAGTTGCCAAAGGTTTTTCCCAAGTTAAAGGGATTGACTACAATGAAACCTTTACTCATGTTGCAAAAATGAATTCCATCCGCCTTGTTCTTTTCCTTGCAACCTTACATAACTGGGAAGTCCTTCAAATGGATGTCAAGTCTGCCTTTTTACATGGTTATTTACAGGAGGAAATTTACATAGAACAACCTCCTGGATATGTTCAGGATAACTCTAGCCTTTTCTGTCTCCTTAAGAAATCCTTATATGGCCTTAAGCAAGCTCCTAGATCTTGGTATGCCAAAATGGATAGCTTTCTCCTTGACACTGGTTTTTCTAGATGTCATTCTGACTCCAATGTCTATACCAAGAAAGTATGAAACCATCTCATCATACTTGTTCTTTATGTTGATTATCTTATCCTTATTGGTAGTGACCCTAAACTTATAACCCATGTGAAATCCAGTCTTAAGCAAAATTTTGAAATGTCATACTTAGGACATTTGCATTATTTTCTTGGTCTCCAAGTCTTGCAAACCAAAGAAGGAATCTTTCTTTCCCAGTCTAAGTATGCTTGTGACCTTCTTCGTCGCTTCCACATGGAATATTGTAAACTATCCCCTTCTCCCTTCCAGTCTAAAGTCAAACTTTCTGCCACTTGTACTTCCCCTAAAGTAGATGCCACCTTGTATCATCAGCTTGTTGGTAGTATTTTATACTTGACTCATTCCTGTCCTGACCTTTCCTTTGTCATTGGTCTTGTTTCCCGTTTAATGCAAACTCCTCATGAAAGTCACTGGAAAGCAGCAAAAATAATACTTCGATATATTCGAGGTACAATTCAGTTTGGGATTCATTACAATACAGGGGGGAAACCTTTGTTGGTTGGTTTCACTGATTGATTGGGCCGGCGATCCTGATGATCGAAAGTCTACTGTAGGTTATGTTTTTAGTCTAGGATCTGGACCTGTCACTTGGGCTTGTAAGAAACAACAAGCTCTTTCTCTTTCTTCAGCAGAAGCAGAATATCGAGCTGCAGTTAATGCTAGTCAGGAAGCTTTATGGCTTCGACAAATCCTTTCAGAGTTTGGATTCGAGCAGTAGCAACTTACTCCACTTTGGTGCGACAATCAAAGTGCCATCAAGCTTGCCAAAGATCCAGTTCTACATCAACGCAGCAAACACATTGAGTTACACATGCACTTCATCAGAAATCTTGTTCATGATCGTGTTCTTGAAATGCTCTATTGCCCTACAGATGATCAAGTTGCAGACATCTTCACCAAGTCTCTTATAGAAGTGAAGTTTTCTAAACTTCGGTCTATGTTAGGAATTCAAGAATGTGTCCTTAAGGGGGGATAGGCTCTAATGCCTCCTTCCTTCTCCTAATAGTATCACTTTTGTAAATCCTTCAATCCTATCCCAAGTTGTTCTTAAAGGGGGATGTTAGGATATTTAGACACTTAGGAGTTAGTTAAGATCAACTTGTGTAATATATCCGTTAGGTAAAAGTGTGTTTCTTTAGTATGCATTAGTATGCAATTGTAAATATTCTAATCCGACGGTCACGATATGCTCTAGACATAAAGTGATCCAACGGTTCAACTTCTCTTAGATCATACCTACCATTGATCCGTAGCTTAACACTCGACTGGTCCATGATCTCTATTTAAAGAGCATGGAGGGTCCTTGGCTAGTTGATCAATTATGAGAAGCTCATGTGACTTTCTTTCTTTTGCATAATAAATTGCTCCAAGTAGCTATTTGGCTGGGGCCATGGATTGTTTCCCTCTTGAGGGTTTTAACCATGTGACAAACATCGGTGTGTTGATCTGTGATCTATTTGTGTGAAGCGGTTGCTCAAGGTGTTCGGTCTTTTGGAAGTACACTGTGTACCCGAACAAATTACACTGAACTACCGAGTTTCAACTTGCCTCACAACTCATTACAATTGAAATTTTGTTTTTAATCTAGAAATACACTAAATGAAATTTTATTCAAACCCCAAGCAAATAAAGTTTTTTCATTGGTCAACAACATGTTTATTTAACAACCATAGCTTTGATAGTTACAAGCAAGTTATGGTGCCTTTGTATCAAGATCCAAGCACCTAATATTACCAAGATTGCAACTGTACGTTGGACACTAGTTGCTTACCCTAGATTTACATCAAGAACATATTGTATGAGTATTTGGGCACTTCATCAGCAGAGACTACTACTTGTTTTGCAATTCTTTTTATCATATTTCTCCCACTATGGTCAACAAAACCCTGACGATTAATCACAAGACACCCAAAATGCACCAAACATCCCTCCACTTCGCTAGTCTCAAGATTCATTTAGGGTTTCCTGGCAATACCCAAGGACATCTTGAGTATTGATAACTCTTTATTTATGAGAGGACACGGGCCTGGAGCATTTATAGTTTCAGAATAGGCCTAAGTGCTTCAAATGAGCAGTTTTGAGAACTGCCAAGTGGCAATCTTGTTACGATTACTTTTATTATGCCTCAAATATGTTGCCCTGAAAACAAAATGTTGTTTTATGTGTGATCAACTGTCCAATGTGCACCCAGAAGTAAAGAGAATTCTTCCCTCATTTAGAATGAGAATTGTGACGGAGCAGAGTATGCGTTAACACTAGCGAAACAATTCTTGTTGCTACTATACCAAAGGAGAAGAAATTAGAAATAGCTCATGGCAAGAGCCTTAATAAAGCTTAGTAGATAATATAGATATTTGTATTTTTTAAGTTTAGAATCTAGCTTCCATAAGTTATAATTATTTGTCTTTATTATGGACCATTTGGAAACATTATATCATATATGACAATAAAGTTTAAATTGTTGATTGCATATTACATCTCTTTGGTCATGATACCCTGTTCCATTTCATGTTTGATGTTATCTCTTAGAGTTTGTTGATGACAAATGTTATATGTTGAAACTTGAAACTGGAAAGTTGATGTTATGATTGGTCATTTGATGACAACACTATAAGTTATAATTGCTAGATATTTCATGTTCTTTTTGTACTAAATGGTTAATGCTTTAATGATTATCTTTAATCTACAGCAAACATCTATTTTTCCATATCTCTGCAGCTAATTCACCATTCTGCATGCATAAAAATATATATTTTATATAAAAAAACACTCCTAGAATACTCTATTCTCATGCTCCTGCTTCATTCTCACTCCCAATAGCGATGTTCCCACCATCAAAAGGAAATTTATATAGAAATATTACTCCAATCTCAAAGTTTGGCTTTATGTTTCAAACAAAGATAAAATCCAACATTAGATAATAACATGCATACATATTATCCAATGCAACCAACCATGCTTAAGTCTAGCCTACAAACCCTAGGCCTAGCCTTCACAAAGCTCAAAATCTTAAGGTAATAAACTGTGATGCACAACAATTGACTACTCAAAGCCCTGGTGAGGAATGCCTTCATATCACTCAACTACTACATTTAAACTACTACAATTAATTGCCATAGTATAAATGTTTTATGAATTGGCTCTTTTCAAACCACTCAAAATAACAGGAAGGTAAACAAACATTTTCAGCTTAAAACCTAGCAAGAATCATTTCGGATTGATGGAATTGCAGAATCAATTTTTAAAATTACCAAATCAAGTTGAAATAGCAAAAATGAATTTAGAGGGTGTTAAATCCATTTTTGCATTAAAAACAATGATTTCAACAACCCAAAATTGCAATTTCTGGCCAGATTCTGGTGATGGAAAAACAGAAAAGGACTAATCCGTAGAAGATTTAGCCTTCTTCCATTCAACTTACCCATACCCACATCACTTCAAATTAAAACAATGAAATCCACAGTATTGACATGGAAATAGAGAAGATAAAATGTTCAAAATCTAATCTATTGAAGACTCGAACATAGGCACAACATAAAGCTTGATTAGATAGGATGTTCACAATTTAATCCACTAGAATGTCATCAATGGAGTGGCTTAGTTAAGACTCAAACATAGGTAGGCCTGAAAAAATTGATTAGACAGAATGTTCAAAATTTAATTCATTGGAATGTCATCATAAGAGTGTTTTCATTAGGATGTCAATTTTGAGATGTTGTTAAAGCGCCTGTTCATGATGAGAAATTATGGCAAAAGGAAACCTTGCAAATAGAAGGGCATGAATTAATGATAACCGTATAACTGGGGCTCCCAACTGTGTTCCCTGTTTTATGTTATTTCTTCTTCATTTAACCATCCAGCCACACATAGCTCAGGGCGGCAAAAGTCAAACTGTGTTTACCAACAGGGCCTTGGTTCACTGGTGAGTTTAATGTAGTAGTAAATTGTTCAACATTTTTCGCTCTCATTGTAGCATGCCTACTCGAATGGCGCATTTATTAAAAGGATGAGACTGGGTGCAATTCTTGGGTAATTCTGGCAGAACCGATTTCCTAGAAGATAAGCCTACGAAAGTCCATGTTATGTGGTGCAAGCCCCTATCTCCTGGTGTGTTTTCTACAACTCTTAATAGCGGAGCGGTTATACAACAAAACCATGTTTCTCTACCATTCTAATCTAGTTCAAAATAGTCTGCCATTCTAATCCATTTCAAAATTAGGGCAACTGACAATATTCACTTTGACGATCCTCAAAGCAAATGGAAATTGGGTGACTTACCTGTTGTGACAGATCTTCTGTAGTTCGAAGCTTTAGGATTACTTTCAAATGAGGGGGAATTCCTCTAAGACACTGCAATGTGAACCATAGACTTCCTTGACGGCTTCAATTTCTTGCAGGATTTCCTCTTCCATTGCTATGAAGATCCTATAGCTTTAGATCCAAAATCGGATACACCAGGGTGGGCATAGGTGAAGGCTTCGGCAACAAAGGTTGCCACATATAGCACCTAGAGCATAAGAAGATTCTTTTGTTTCAAATATGGTCTCAAGCGTGCCTCCTCCAACACTGTTATGCACCAGAGAAATTGCCCTCCTCGAACACTGCAAACCCACCATAAACCCATGACCAAATCCAGAAAACAGTGGAAAAAAACGCTATGCACCAAAGAAACGTCCCTCCTCCAACATTGTTATGCACCAGAGAAATCGCCCTCCTCCAACACTACAAACCCACCACAAACCCACAACCAAATCCAGAAAACGGTGGAAAAAAACGCTATGCACCAGAGAAAACGCCCTCCTCCAACACTGCTATGCACCATAGAAACCACCCTCCAAATCCAGAAAAAACGATGGAGAAAACCCTATGGAGAAAAAACAATGGAGAAAAACCCTATGCAGCATCACGCAGGCTTATGGTAGAGGTGCGGGCAACCCTTTGCAATAAAATATGCCCCATCATATTGGATATTTATATAGTAAATAAAAACACCCTTTTTACCCTTAATATACAACTAATATATTGGTTTAGATTTTATTTTTTTTAACCCCCCAATATGAACAAACGTGATATCATATTGGTCCCTAGGTGACGCCCCCGTGATGTCAGGGGTGTTGAAGAGAAAACTGTAGACAATGGAGAACCAAAAGACAATGTAGATGGATCACTTCCCTTAGTTGATCATGTCATTGAACCAAGTACCACACCAATACTTGGTTATTTTCAGAAGTTGCTAGTCGAGAGAGCAGCATCTCCCATATTGACAGGAACATTAGATCATCTTCGATTAAGAAAGAGTTCATAGTCACTTCAGATGATTAAATCACACTATTGGTCGAGGCATAACAAAATAAAAAGGAGATTCATGAATTAAAACAAAGGAAGAAGGATTTGGAAAAGGATAAGAAGGTAGCATGGATGTTGTAGTAGAACAAAGAAGGAAGGAAAGGATTCAAGGAATGAAAGAAATTGAAGAAAAAGCGCATAAAAAAAAATTGGCAAGGTAAGAAAAGGAACAAAGAAAGGTGCAATAGAGACTTCAAACTGATTGATGGAGGAAAGAGGAGATGGAAAATACTGCAAACAAGATCAACCAAAGGAAGAGGATATCCAACTCATTGGATCAAATTGCAGAGAATACACTATTATCCCAAGACCTGATTAACATCCAAATTCCCTAATATCATGAGGCATGTCTACCTTCCCCCTTTATCCATACCACTATAGGGGGGAATCCAATATATTCTTATCCAACGCCTCCAATGAACCGATGGTATTAAGCACAAGTCAGAACTATGGTTTCTCAATTTCTCCTTAGCTGCAAGCAACAAAATGGATTCAAGAAAATGTGAGCAGCTCAACTCAGTTTGATCAGGAAACCTTAGGAAACTCTAGCCACTTGGCTGAAGCATACGCAAGCAACTCAAAAGGGTTAGGCAATAAAGATATTGAACCTCTTCAACCATAAGGATGTTATATGCTTAGCCTAGCCACAAGCAATATGGATTTTGTCATATAGGATTTTGTTGTTGTTCCTCTAGTTTTAATTTGAATCCAATCTAAAGATATGTAACCTCTTCAACCATAGGGATGTTATATGCTTAGCCTAGGGTTTTTATATGTTAGATACTTATATACTATATCCTATGTCATGTTTTTCTATAGAATTGTAGGCAATGTATTTACCTACTTGCTAATATAAATGAATGTTTGGTTACCTAAAATTAGGTCTCTATGTCAATTATGAATTACAACAAAATATGAATTTGGTAGGCATGCATTCAAACACATATCATTCACCATATGATTCTAAACAACAACAAATTAACAATATTGTGTGAATTTCATACACTACAATTACTAATTATCTTATAAATGACTTGCATATTGTGAAGTGAAGGAATTCAACTAAATAGCCTGATTTCTCGATGCCAATAACAAATAAGGACGGATTCTAAATAACAACAAATGTAATAAAATATATAGACTACCTCCCATGCACAATTACCATATCCACACAACAAAGCATAACCAATAACAAAGGCCAAAGTATAACTAGTAATCAAAGTCATTTCCATATCGAATTTACCAAGAATTCATAATCTGACCATATCTCCATCATAAATTTGGAAGGCATGCATTCAAACACATATTATTCACCATCTAATTCTAAACAACGACAAATTAACAATATTCATGTACTTCACCAAATTCACCAAGTGTAAATCTCATACACTACAACTACTAATTATCTTATAAATGACTTGCATACATTGTGAAGTGAATGGATTCAACTAAATAGATTGATTTCTCAATGCCAATAACAAACAAGGAGGGATTCTAAACAACAACAAGTATAATAAAACATTTAGACTACATCTAATGCACAATTTTCATATCCACGAGACAAAGCATAACCAATAACCAGATTCGTTGCAATTTTATATATCGAATTTACCATGAATTCATAATGGACTATATCTCCAACCTAAATATCGATAGTTGGCAGAGGAAAATACCACACACTAAGCATCGAAATCCTAGTTCACCATTGTTATGGCACACAATATCCTTCCTAACATAGCCATATCCTAAATCACCACACTCTTAATTTAGTCCTTTGCCAAAAATCTAATACTTAAACCCCAAAGACCTCAACTTTGAACTATCTGTAGGTGGGTGTGAAGATTCCACCTTGTGCCCTTCAAATATAAAAAATGGTAGAAGGATTGAAGGAAAAAAACCTACCTCATAAAATACTTACAAATAAATTGCATTTCATGATATAGAAGAATATAAGATGTTATAAATACCAAGACATCAACTCACAAATTAAAACAAAGGAAAAACCATGCCTCAACAAATACAAGGAAAAACTCCTTCCAGCAATGCCATAAGGGCTTCATAGGGATTGAAGGAAAAACTTTACCTCAACAAATACAACAACAAGGTGGAGATATAAGGATAAAAAACAAAACAGTATGAAAGCAAGGGCCTCGAACTGTCGCAATGAGCATGAAAGAAGTGTCATAATAAGTTATTCCAAATAATGTAAGCATGGTGACAATCCCATCCGAAATTATCAAATTAATTGGAGTAATTAAAAACAAACTTTAAAAATATTATTTTCATCTCTCTCTAAGTTTTCATGTACCACAAGTAGATAAAAAGATTTGGAAACCTCACCCAAGTGGGATGGAGAGACATACAATTTAGTTGGACTGAAATGACTACAACAATGGTTGAGGAAAAGACCAATGTTACCTCATAACTATGGTCATGCTTCCTTGATTAATATCTACTCTTTGATTAAAATGGCATTAGAGCAACAATTAAAAGAAGATTTAGCATTAATGATTTGTATCATTAATTTTAAGCTATTTTCAAAGATATATGTAAAAAAATTTACTAGATATCAAATTTAGTTTGGAATTACTCTTTAAAAGAATAGGCACTTGGAGAAGAGGACTCACTTCTGCTTAGAACACCTCCATGAAGACATTTCACCAAGAATAGGGTAGAATTCTCATGGAAACTTAAAAGCAAAGGCATTTGCACAAATGAAAACGATAATAATACCACAGGGGAATGAATACGATATGGGATATCCAAACACAAGACAGCTCGTCGGCAAGGTCTTTTAAGTAAATAGCGTTGGCAAGATCTATATATATACGTATGGCTATTTGAGCGTTCTTGGCGAATACCCGTTTCGAATTCTCATTTTTCATTTCGAATTCTCATTTCGAAATTCCTTTCGAAATCTCATGGCGAATACTCATTTCGAATTCTGGTTTCCGCCCCATTTTTCATGGCGGATACTCATTTCGGAAACTAGTCTTCCGGAGCATCGCCCATTTGGAAATTTAATGAAGAGAAACTCATGATCGATCAGCTGCTGTATTTGTAGGAAGTGGTACATACCCACCTGCTGAACAGCACTGATTGAGTTTGCAGACAAGGTCAAACTGCACCATTGTCTTACGATTGTGGGTTTTCAGTTTTCTGTTGATATTTATTAAAAGAAAAAAAGATGTCTCAGGAACCAGATTCCACTCCCAGCAGGGTCCCTGCCCCATTGGTTTCTAACGTAGAAGAAGGCAGCGGATCGAATTCTAAGAGCCTATGTGATGGTCTATTGGCTTCACTGAAAGCAGAGGAAGCAGCTTATCGAAGGTTTCATGCTGTAGCATGGGTACAGAGCATGGTTGGGCCATTGGATATACCATGTGAGCCATCCGAGGGGGAGTTTCGTCTTTGCCTGAGAAATGGGATTATTTTATGCAACATCCTCAACACGGTTCAACCGGCAGCAGTGTCCAAGATCGTTGTAAATCATGTTTCATCAAATTCTCCTGAAGGACGGTCTTTATATGCCTATCATTATTTTGAAAATGTTAAGAATTTTCTTGCAGCTGTGAAAGAGATGAAATTGCCTACCTTTGAAGGTTCTCTGTTAGAGCAGGAAAGTTTGCAGCCGGGTTCTACGACAAAGATTGTTGACTGTATCTTGGCGCTGAAGGCTTATCATGAATGGAAACAGTCTCGAGGTGACGATTCTTGCAAGTATGCGGGCCCTTTGAGGACCCCTATGGTTCCAAGAAATAAAGGAAATTTCCTTCAACATTCAATTCCTTGTGTGCCTGTAAAATCACCAGAAACTCGGCCAAACATGGATGACGGAGAGACAAGACTCGATGACTTAATAGGAGTTTGGTTAAAGCGGCTTGCTGTACAAATTGCAAGTGACAAGGAAAATGTTGATCAGAACCTTGTTGAAGCCTTACAAGCTGCTGCACCGCATGGCTCGATGCAAACACTTGCGAATCTAATCAAATGTTCGTTTATTTCAGAGTATAAACAAGGTAAGTTTTCCCTGATTCAGAAAAGCCAGGATCAAGACAATCAGCTCTTTTCGGATTGTCCAGACCAGAAAGATGGTTACTGTTCACCTTTTCAAATTCAGGATCCAAAACCTTTGGTTATCACTCAGAAACATCATATGCGTTTGGAAGCACAAAGAAAAGAAGTCACTGAATTAAGAAGCTTATTAGATAGAGCACGAGAGGATGTACATGTGTTACAGTCTGAGTGGCAAAGGCAATTTGAATTGCTAGATAACCAGATCAGAGGAATTTGCAGTGCTACTAGTGGATATCACAGAGCTCTGGAAGAAAACAAGACCCTTTACAATAATCTTCAAGACCTCAAAGGAAACATAAAGGTATACTGCAGAATCAGACCACATTTTGGAGGTCAATCTGACGCCCAAAGTGCAGTGGAATTTATTGGGGAAGATGGATCCCTCCTTGTCAATACATCGAAAATGGGCAAAGTTGTACAGAGGATATTCAATTTTAATAAGGTTTTTGGGCCATCTGCTACACAAGAGGATATTTACAGGGATACACAGCCATTGATTCGATCTGTAATGGATGGTTACAATGTCTGCATTTTTGCATATGGTCAAACAGGATCTGGAAAGACTCAAACCATGAGCGGTCCAACAGGTGCTTCTGAAAGGGACATGGGAGTGAACTATCGAGCACTCAGTGATCTCTTCGAGTTATCTCAAAAGAGGAAAGATTCAATGATGTATGATGTTTCTGTTCAAATTGTAGAGATATACAACGAACAAGTGAGGGATCTTCTCACAACATATGCCTCAAACAAGAAATTAGATATTCGAAATAATGGCCATAATGGATTTAATGTACCGGATGCCATACTTATGCCCGTTAAAGCAACCTCTGATGTTTTGGATTTGATGAATTTAGGTCAAAAGAATCGTGCTGTTAGCTATAGTGCAGTGAATTACCACAGCAGCCGTTCTCACACTGTATTGACTGTGCATGTGCAAGGTACAGATTATGTTTCTGGGTGCAACATTCATAGCTGCCTTAATTTGGTAGATCTTGCTGGAAGTGAGAGGGTGGATAAATCTGAAGTAACTGGAGATCGTTTGAAGGAGGCACAATACATCAACAAATCCCTTTCATCTCTGGAAGATGTTCTTGCTGCATTGGCACAAAAGAGTCCCCGTGTGCCATATCGAAATAGCAAATTGACTCAATTGCTTCAAGATTCCTTAGGAGGCAAGGCAAAGACCCTCATGTTTGTGCACATAAGTTCTGAACCGGATGCATATGCAGAGACAATAAGCACCCTCAAGTCTGCTGAAAGAGTGGCCTCTGTTGAACTGGGTGCTGCTCGTTTGAATAAAGAAAGTGGAGAAGTTCGTGAGCTTAAACAACAGGTTGACAGTTTGAAGAAGGCGTTGGCAAGGAAAGAAACTCCATATGAACTCCAGCGAACTCGTAGAATGAGCCTTGAAGGGACTGTAAAAAGTAAAGTTGAGGTGCAAAATGGTGATTGTGGAATGGTTTCTCAAGATGATAAATTGATACATTATGGGAAGAGATCCAAGCTAAATAATAATGAGATTCCCGTAGGCAACCAAAATGACAATCGTCGGAGTAGTTTGGGAAATGAGCGTAGAAATTTATTAGTTGTAAAAAGTGGGACAGAGGATGAAACAAATACAGGAACTGAGATACCATCTGCATCTAAAAAGACTTCTCAAATTAAAAAGCCACTGCAGTCCTTAGAAAAACTAATCAATGGTGGGGAAAAAAGAATTACAAGTCAAGTGGAGCCATCACCCCCTGTATGTAGAATTGAGAACAGTTTATGTAGCGGTGGACAGAGACAACCCTTAGCAAACAGGCAGCCACTTACAGCGCTCAACGCTTCAGGAAATGGCCGTCCCAGACGACATTCAATTGAAGGAAAACTAGCTGTGAAATCGAGGCCTACAGCTTCTCTACATGGACGTGCTGAAACACTAACTGATCAGCAGTCTTTGAAGGCTGAAAAACGTAGTTCATTGTAATGACCTACATTTGCTTAAATCTATCATAATTCTGCCAGCCAGGATTTAGGTCGAAGGAGTCCGGAACTCAATTATATCGAAGCCTTTTTGCCTTTTAAATTTTCATGAACTAAAGCTATAGCATAAACAGTTAAGAGATCGGAGGGGATACTTTTTAGGTAACAGTTAACTATTCGCTTATACTTCCCAGCTCTCTAATTCATATTCAGAAATCTGCTTTTGAATTTTAATGTTTGTGTTTCTTTTTAACTGCCAAGCACTCTAAAGCAATCTCTTAGAGGCTGGCTAAATTTTGTATCGTACAATATTTTTAAGCCAGCTTTTCAAGCTTGTGCTTTTATTTCATATAATATAATTTATTTTTCAACTGCTAAGCACTCTCTTAAAGGCTGCCTAAATTTTGTATTTGTAGCTAGCTTTTCAAGTTGATTGTGATATCATTTCATGTCTAGCTTGTGTTTTCCATATAATATAATAGAATATACATTTACTCAATTAATCATAATCATAATCTTGTATACCTAAAATTTTGAGTGAACAGTTCCCTAGCTCAAGAGTAGATAGAAAGAATGAGGATATGAGACTCATATATGAAACAAGAGCCATGTGGTGGCAATGTCTCGGCTGCTTTTTTGTAGAAAGTTGTAGTGAAGTGGAATTTAGTTAGAGCTATGGACAATTCATGGATAATCCTTACACTTGTGTTCTTTAGACAATTAAACCACAAGAAAAATACTCTATATTTATATTTATTTGTAGGCTTTCTTGCAATGTAATGACTTCATACCAATTCTATAGATTATCAACATATTTATATTTCTCATTTCCATGAAATTATTGAAATCTCAAGATCCAGTCCTAATGAGTTCCTTGGGTTTGCCAACCAATATTTTGGTTGATGATTACTACCATCCTACATCTGGAAAATAAAGAAAAATATAATAAATATAGAGGATGGTGGTAAGGTAATGGTAAAAATTACAAAGATACAACAATTTCACCATGTGTTCCTCTTTAACATGAAATACTATAAAATTTAACATGAAATACTATAAAAAAGATACAACAATTTGATTAACATGAAATACTACAAAAAATTGTACAACCTTGACAAACAAATAAGACATGACAAAATATGTGTGCCATCTTGATTAGTGGTTTGACCCAGTATAATGTAGCCCTTGGATTCAAAATATGCATGTTTTTAACACTTCATAGTCAATAAGTGAATATTGGCTATCACTATTGGTATTGGATTGAGAATTCATAATCAATTTCAAAACTGGAACCTTACGCTTTACAAGATTAGGTTAGTATGCAAAAACAAAAATCAAATTCAATTCATAATGAAATAAACATAATTACATTTTGCAAGATGTATGTGTGACAGGTAATCAAGGCCCCTACCAAATCTTGGTCATTACAAGGTAAGTAGACATAACCATACAATCATTACAAGGTAAGTATACCCCGTGTGTTAAGCCCCGGACGTATGTAATTTGTAATTGTTTATTATTGTGGCACAGGGTGTGTTACAGTTGATTTTACCACATATGGTTGATCACACTTGTATGGCCTTCCATGTCCCTCTGCAGACTCTTTGGACCCCATGGACCATTATTGTATCTTTGATGTTTCCAAGATCATCCCTAAAAACACCTATTATTTGTTGTACGCGACTTTTAATCCCTTTCTCGCGTATATACGTGGATATTGCCCTTAAACCTGCGTACATCAGGATGTGTGCATAAGTCCAAATGTTTTTGGAGTTTTCCTTGATGTGTATCCGAATCACTTGTCTCTTGGCCTTCCATATGCCTCGAGATCGCTTGGATTTGACCCTCCATTATCCTTTTGGAGTACTATATAAGGAACCCCTTGGATATATGGAAGAAGAGGAATTGAAGAGCAAGAAAACTATGGTCCATTGTTGTCGTAGCTTGCTTGTACTTGAGTCTGCATCCCTTTGTCCCTTGGAGCACTTTGTGTTCTTCCCAAGCTTTCCTTTTTTGTGAGCTTGCTAACGAGAGATGGAGGATTAAGGTGGAGGACTCAATTTCTCCGGTTCGCAGACGTGCCAACAGAGGTTGTCACTTGTGTAATCTCTGATTTTATTAATAGAAATATCTTTTCCTATCCAATGATGTGCATTTAAATGAATATTGAATCCATGGATGTATTTAATTGATTTTACATTATTGATTATATATGCTAGAGTAGATCTAACTCCATATTATATAGCATGCTTGTCTTGTTTGCTGTTGTTGAGAGCAAATTGCTAACACAAGCGAGATTGGAAAAATCTCAACGGGGATCTACTTCAACTGTCTGGAATAAGGTACGATTCGAGATCCTTTAGTGTTAGATGTTTTATTTCTCTTGCATATTGGGAAGGGATTGATTTCTGCGGTTTCTCTGTCTATTGTGGTACACCCCAAGCCATAGGAAGTTTTCTCCATAACAGAATTGGCGACCATACTGGGCAGGTTCCTAGTTGTTTTTCTTTGAGGGTTTTTCGACATTCAATGTGCTTGAATTGCTCTGATTTCTCTGTTTCTGTGTCGGGTTTGGGGGCATGTTTGCCCAGTAGTGTCCTATAGGATTAAATTTTGTCTCAGCTTGTCTATTTACCTTATTTTTCTCTCTTTTTCTTCCTATGCGCGGGTTTTTTTCTTCCTATGCGCGGGTTTTTCTTTCACAGTCGCGTGTACACGTGGGTTTTCTTGGATTAATCGTGTATGTACGCAGGCTTAATTAGAACAGTCTTGTATGCCCTGATTTTATGTTTTTTTGGGAAGATTAAGTGTTGATGGGTGAGTTTGGATGATTGCTGAGTCTTCTTGGATGCTTCTGGAGTCTGTATCTACCCTTTGTTTCTGACTAGAGACTCTTTTTAGTTTGATTTTTGAAAATGTTCTTGTCATTTCATTTTCCACTTTTTGTTTTGAGATTAGTGCATTAGGTCTCTTTTACCTTGGTGCTTTGCTTGGTTGCTTTTTATGAGTGGTTGCAGAGTCTGAGGGTGGTAGAGTCATCTTTTTTCTTTTTATCTCATTTAATTCAAAAAAACAAAAACATTTTGATTTATGCATAGTTATGCATTGTTTGCATTTTGTATTAGCATGGTACTTGTATTAGGTTTGCTTGGTGAATTTTAGTCAAATTTTCATATAGGAATGATTGCATATACGTTTGAAGGAAAAAATTTGCACTTCACGTAGTAGCATACCCTGTTTTTCATTTGACACAGTGCATTTGCATTGATTGTTAGGTGTGCATTTTACTTCTTGTTGCATCATAACTTCATTAGTTGCACATCCATTTACCCTTTGAGTAATAAAACCAATTAAAATCAACACATAATAAAATGAATTACACTCTTTTCTTTTTCTAGGGTGCATCAACAAGATTAGGTTTTAGGGTCTTGGAATAGTTCATTGTGAGTTAATTCTCCAAGACCACTAAACAAAACAATTAGGTGTATGTCCAGGTGAGAGTGTGAAATCCTTGGTATAATTAGTGTTTCTCAGGATCCTCCTCTTACAACGGAGTTAAGCACGAGGCAGTGTGAGTAATTATGATTAGGATGACCCATGATTGTGATTGATTAGCACCGAAGATATTTCCAGGATTGTATTCGTATATGGGGGCCTTTGAAGTATTGGCTAGTGCACCCCTGGGGTACTAGTTGTGCTTTCAAACTTCGGGCTTTGTTACCCTGCTCATACAGTCAATCACGCCTACGACTATCCACTTGAGCATTGATTATATTGAGGTGACCTTAGTTTCCTTACCTAGGTTATCCGAGGAGTTATTTGCAGAGGTTTTTCTGCAAGTGTCCTGGCCAGGTAGGGGTCGGACAACACAGTCATTATATGCGTTGAAGCTGAGGGCCACTATAATTGGTTATGAACCTCCGCTTGTGTATGGGAGTCTCAAGCCTCTCCTAGGAGAGACATACTTGCTTCATTTGGGAGCTCACATATCCTACCCTTGGTTTGCTTGTAATTTGGCTTTACATTTTTAGGTGTATGCTCTATGCACGCTAGTTTGCCTAGGGTTTGCGTAATTAGATCGAGTCTTTTATTTTTTTGAGTCATTGTGGATTCAGATGCGGCACCTCGTCATTCTCATCGTTTAGCAGGACTTCTGCCTTCCACGTCTCCTCCTCCTTTAGGAGAGGAAACCAGACAGTCCGGACGGACTACGTCTTAATTTGATTCACACACTATGGGAGATCATGAGGATGAGATTCCAGAGATGTCCTCTCCACCTCACAAGGTCGAGGAGGAAGATCCTACTAGCACATATGATCCACCACATGAACATCCTTCACTATCTTGTTATGATCCCTCATTCACAGGTCGCCGGTATTGGTTTTCGGGTGATGAGACTCACTATGAACCCATAAGCACTAGTAATGTTAGATATGGCATGCCTGATATCCCTGAGCCCAATCCGACATATCATGCCAAGTTGGAAGTTGAGCCTGGCACTACGCCTGGGGGCACTTCCATTCCTTTCCATATGGAGAGGTTTGGGGGCACTAATCACATTGCACCTTCCATCCCTGTGGTGGAGGCATTTTCACATGCTCCTCCTAGACCTAGTGCTGGTAATCTTATCCAGATACCAGGACTGAGACGAGTGAACATTGGGAACACCACTTACATTCCTTCACATGTCCCATCGTCTTCAAACCCCATTCCTTCGAATGCGTTTTTAACGACCCATCCTCGCCCTAATTAACGTGGGCCTTTAGGTTGGAATGTTGCTACTAGCCATATTCATTCTGTGACTGCTAATATGGTAGTGTCACAGAGCCGCGTACCTCCTGTTGTGTCAACAGGTCATGTACCTTTTTCTGGATCATCTCATGTTCCAGCTCATGGAGCATCCCATATACCTAACTATGGACCATCTCATTTTACATACCATGGAACACCTTATGGAGCTTCCCATGGACATTCTTATGAACCGTAGTATGGACAAAATTATCAACCATATGGGTACGGGTATCAACAACCCGCTTACTCTTCTAATTATGGCTTTGTAGCGCCTCATAATCAAGGTACCCCACATCACAATGCTTGCATACATCCCTTCATGGGTCAAATGGGAGGATGATATTATGTCCAAGGCCATGGTATTTATAGCAATCAACCTTACATGAATCAAAACTAGCAGGGAGCATGGAATCGACCGACTCAACCTAGTCTCCCTTTCCTTGCAAGATTGAACTTACCTGACTTGTCGAAATTGATGAACGATCCTGTGTCTCATAATCTGGCATGGCCAACAGTCCCTACCAAGCTTCCTTCAGACATTCCCAAGTCCGAAGGTAAGGCTGGTGAAGATCCTGGTGAGCATGTCACCACTTTCCACCTTTGGTTCTCTTCCAATTCCTTACATGACGATTCCATCCGTTTGAGTCTATTTCAATGCACCCTCACGGGTCCTGCGGTGAAATGGTATATAGAGTTACCGGGGGGGGTGCTTATGCAACGTTTGATGACCTTGCCATGACTTTCCTTAATCATTTCCAGCTACACGTACGTTACAATGTTGGTACCAAACTCTTATCGACCTTTCGGCAAGACAAAGCCACACCCATTTCGGATCATATTCAAGAGTGGCATAGACGGAAACAATTAATTAAATCCTTTATACCACCAGAGTTTCTTCTTGAATCGTTGTTACCTTACATCGCGAAGGATGTTTCTACATCTCGATTTCAAAATGAGGAACAAGCTATCTTTAGGGCTCAAGAGTTGGATTTGATCTATGCTCAATCCAGACTTTTGTATGAGATTATACCAAATGCTCCAAGATCCAATTTCGACCCCAAGATCAAGCCTGGGCCACATGCCGATGGTATTGTTGGCTCTACTACTACCAAACCTATGGACTCGGTTACGAAACAAGGGAGCCAATTATCGATTAAACAGTCTGCGTCAGGACAAGCTATGGTTTCATCTCAACCTAACCAATCGGCTAGTGTACTCTCCATGCAATCGTCGAAACCGAAAGGCAACCAACAGCCTAGAAGGAATAAGAAAAAAGGAAAAAATAATCGTAAGGGTGGGAATAAGAACGAAAATTCTAATAATAATGACAAGAACAATAATAATGTCAGGGGGAACAAGCAGTCTAAATGTAAGGTGAAGTTTCCTTGTAAGTTGTGTAAGGATGACCACCTCACTCACTTGTGCCCTCGTATGGAGGATGCCTCGAAGTTCATAGCACAGGGCCTAGTTGTGTTCACTAATCCTTTACCCAATAATCAAAATATGAACTCAAGGACCGTTGATCTTGGTTGTGCATCCAGTGGAAATCAAAACCCTTCAGAGGCCACTAGTGGTCACGATTGCATCAACATGGTGAGAGCTGTTAAGGTTGTGACTCATGTGAAAGATTATGGTTCATCACAACCAAACCTTGGGAAAGAACCTTCCCCACCCAAGAGCCCTTTGTGAATTGAAAAGCCTACGGATAAACCTGAAGCTCCACCTCGCATTCCTAATGGATTCTTAAAGCGTCCGGGGCACAATCCTAATTCCCGAGCTGCCTAGAACTATTCAATTGTCGAGGATTTGGTCCAGAATACTTAAGCGATGTCCGCGTTAGAAGTGATTCATACTTGTCCTCCATAGAGGAAAGCCTTGTTGTCTACTCTTGGGGTTAGTGACGATATCTCTTCTTCCATTATCAAATTTGAAACCATGGGAGTACAACCTCACTTGCCTTACTATGTGTCTCTTTTGATTCATGTAGAGTGTCTTAACAACACCATCATGCATAATGTCATTGATGAAGGCATTGTTGCTTCCGTGATGTCTTTGTCTTGTTGGAAGGGCTTAGGTTCTCCCACATTGTTTCAATCTACCAACATGTTGACGGCTTTCGATGGTAGATCATTTCGGCCACACGGGATACTTCCTTCTCTAGAGGTCCAATTGGGAGGGAAGACCGTCGCGATCGAGGTCGAGGTGGTTGATGCGCCCCTTGACTACAATCTTTTGTTGGGTAGAAATTGGATGTATAGTATGCAAGCCATAGCTTCTTCCCTATTTCGAGTGATATGATTTTTGTTTAATGGGAAGATTGTTACAATTGATCAAAATTCATTCCATAATCCGAGTTTCAATGCATCATCAGGGAGCTTTTATCCCGATTATTGATCATTCTCAGCCAGCAAATGAGAATGTGGGTGTGGGCATGTATCCTTCGCTTATGGGAACCTTTAATTGTCATGCACTCGTTCTTATGATTGGGTCTAGTCTTGGTAGGGCTTCATCCTCTTCGAATTTGGTATCTTTTCGCACTACCCATATGGAAGATCCTTGGATTGTTCCTTCACCGAGTACTTCGAGTGTGCCTGTCGAGACAGACGTGTCATTTCCTGCAACAATGGTGGCATATCAAGCAAATCTTGATCATGTTGCAGAGCATAGTCCTTCCTCTTCTCGGGCAGAGGAGGAGGACCCATATGTGCTGACTACATGGGCAGTAGAGTCATCTCACTCACATGACTACCTCAATGATGTTTTTCCATCAGATGAAGCTATTCTTAAGGCCATGTATGGGGTTGAGCAACCTTGGAAAGAGTTGCATCATCGATCCTATTTCCTTCCTAAGCTCGATCGTTTGGAGTGTGATGACTTTAGGGAGATTCTTAGCGAGAAAATTTGTAGCCCCGTGGTCCCATTAAGCTCTCCTGGTTAGATGGTTGACGATAACATGGCTAATTTGTCACCAACGATTCCTATCAATATTTCTCGTGAACATGGCAAGGTTGAGAATGTCTACATTGGGGTGGGTTGTTCCCTTAATGAGATTAAAGAGTATACTGAGTTGTTTAAAGAGTTTCATGATATTTTCACTTGGTCATACGAAGAAATGCCAGGTGTAGACCCTCGTATTGTTGAACATGAAATCAAGACCTATCCAGATGCAAAACTGGTTCGACAACGTTTGCATGCGGTGAATCCTAGAAAAGCACCTGCCATTAAAGCTGAGATAGAGAAACTGCTTAAAGTCGGTTTTATCTATCCCGTTCCCTTAACGAAGTGGATTTCAAATCCCGTTCTGGTGGATAAGAAGCAAGGAGCGATCCAAATATGTACTAATTTCCATGACTTAAATCAAGCCTATCCTAAGGATAATTTCTCCACACCATTTATCGACCAAATTTTGGATGAGTGTGCAGGGAGTGAGGTATTTTCCTTTATGGACGGTTTTTCTGGATATAATCATATTAAAATTAAGCCCGAGGATCAACACAAGACCGCATTTATTTGTCCTTGGGGTACTTTTGCATATCGAAAGACGCCCTTCGGCCTTAAAAATGTCGGAGCTACATTTCAGCGGGCCATGACCTTAATTTTTCACGATCTTAAAATGATTATCGAAGTATATTTGGATGATCTCGTTGCTCACTCTCGTTTGAGAGTGCATCACCCATATCATTTGAGATTAGTGTTCGAAAGATGTCATCATTATCAAGTTCGTTTAAATCCTCATAAATGCATCTTTTGCATGACAGTTGGTCATTTACTAAGATTCATCGTATCCAATGAGGGTATTAGAATTGATCCCTTAAAGGTTGAGGCAATACTTCAATTGTCTCCCCCGCGTAATATTAGACACCTTCAGTGTTTACAAGGCATGGCGAACTTCTTGTGAAGATTTGTGGTTAATTTTTCCAACTTGACTAATTTAAGGATTTATGCGTCTTTTGAAGAAGGACACCCCTTTTTACTGGGATGAGCGAGCCTAGGAGTCTTTCGATGCTCTTAAGTGAGCCTTAACAACGGCCCCCGTGCTTATTCCACCCAACTATAGCCGTGATTTCTTGATTTATGTGGCAGCGTCTCAGGAGGCGGTTGGTATGGTTTTGGTTTAGGAGGATGAGGAGCTCCATGAGCATGTCATATATTATTTGAGTCGAAACCTTATTGATGTGGAACTTCGCTATTCCCATGTGGAGAAGCTAGCCTTAGCCACCATTCATGCAGTTCAGCGTTTGAGACATTACATTCTCCTTCGCCAAACTTTGTTCATAGCTCATATCAATCCTTTTCAATCCGTCCTCACTAGAAGGATGATTGGGGGGAAATATAATAAATGGATTTTCATTTTGCAAGAGTTTGATCTTGAATTTGTTTTGGTGAAATCGAAGAAATCGTTAATCTTTGCGGAGCTCATATCAGATTTTCCAAACTTGGAGGAGGAGGAGGTTTACGAGGATTCTTTTTTCGATGAGCAGATATTCCTCATCTCAACTGTGGACCCTTGGTACGGGGATATCATCATGTATTTTCAAACATTGAAGGTCCCTATTCACCTTTCACGAGATGAGCAATGACGATTACATGTTGTAGCTAAGAACTACCTTATAGTGGATAACACTTTGTACCGTCATGGGGTAGATTCCATTTTACGTCGTTGTTTAACCCATTGTGAGGTTGAGGTTGTGCTTAATGATTGCCACGGAGGGGCGTGTGGTGTTCATTTATCTGGGCTTTATACATCCCAAAAAATCTTGAGAGCGAGCTATTTTTGGATGTCTATCTTTAAAGATTGTGTTAATGTGGTCAAGAAGTGCCACCCTTTCCAGGTGTTTGCACATAATATGCGCTCGTGTCTGGCTCGATTGCATCCTATTGTCATCGCTAGTCCCTTCACCAAGTGGGGGCTTGATTTTATGGATTGCAACCCAGTTTCGGCTGGGGGCATCATCATATTATTGTCACTGTCGATTACTTCACGAAATGAGCAAAGGATATGCCCACAGTTAAAACCGACAGTGAGACAGCCGCACATTTCGTTCAACCAAATTATCACTCGGTTCGACATTCTGAAAGAGCTTGTAACTGACCATGGTAGGCACTTTCAGAACAAAATTATGGAAGAGTTGGCTTCCAAGTTAGGATATAAGCAAGAGCACTCCTCTTCATATTACCCTCAAGTGAATGGACAGGTTGAAGTAGTGAACAAGTCACTCAAGTATATTCTCCAACAAACCATCATACAAAGCAAGACTAATTGGCATATCATGTTGTATCCTGCTTTGTTAGCCTATAGAACCGCGGTTAAGACTGCCATCGATTTTTCTACCCATAAGCTTGTGCATGGGGTGGAGTCAGTTTTACCGGTTGAATGCAAAATCCCTTCTCTGAAGCTAGTTGTGGAGCTTTTACCCGACACTTCCGCATTGGAAGAGCATTCGGTCCACTTAGAGCAGCTTGATTAGCAGCACCGAGATGCCTCAGTGGCTCTAGAGGTTAACAAGTGTCGCATTAAGGTCCAATCTGATAAGTCTGTCTGTTCGAGAAAGTTTAGTGAAGGTGACTTGGTCCTTTTGTGGGATCAAGATAAAGAACCCTTGGGGGCAGGGAAATTTAATCCCATGTGGCATGGTCCTTACGTGGTTAAACGAGTCTTAGAGAAAGGTTCCTATGAGCTGGTTGAGCATGAAGGGACAGCCTTAGCAGAGCCTAGAAATGGGCTCTATCTCAAAAAATACTATGCATGATCTTCAGCAAGGGCTGATTTTTGTATATTATTGTACAGTTTTGTATTGCATAGTTAGGTTTTCTTATGGTGATCGGGTTTGTTGATTAGCTTTCGTTTCTTATGGCAGATGTCGATGGAGTCTTCTATTTACATAGGATTTGTTGATGGTTCTAGCCGCCACACTTAAAACTCAACTTCGGCTGCTTGGGTGATCTATACTCCTACATGTCAAGTATTGTCTTCAGGAGGCGTATGTTTATGGCCTTCCTCCAACAATGTTGTTGAATATAGTGTCGTCATTGATTTATTGTGTGATGCCATTTCACATGGTGTTCATTCTCTTGAGGTATGTCTTGACTCACAGTTAGTGGTTTCACAGCTTAATGGCTTGTATCGCATTAGGGATCCGACATTATTACAAATATTCTTACGTGTTAGATTACTAGAATGACAATTTGAGAGTATAACATACATTCATGTTCCAAGAATTTTTAATCAAGTTGTTGAATCATATGCTAACTATGTGTTAGATTGGCATTTGTTTCACAGACCATAAGCATATCACAAACACATTTTACACACATGTAAATAAAAGAAAATCGATCATCATTAAAGTTTTTCATTAACTTCAAAAAAGTGATGTCATAATACATAAGTGTCATATACGAAATTGGGGCTTCTGAGCCACCAAAATATACTACACAGTCATACAAAAATGAATACACTCAAGTCTCTAAGCCTAAGGTGGAGGAGGGTGTTGATCATTATAGCACACTATGGCTCTAGCTAGCCGGCAAAAAAGTCGAACCCATGCCCATGGTACTCCCATCACCTGGTGCTGCATGACCTCATACAAGTCCTCGACTTGCACCATGGGTACTCTATGTGTCAAATGGACAAATTTTGTGTGGATGCTTTGGAGCATCTGCACACATAATATTATCACCTCTTCCCCTCCGTTGATGACAAGAAAATCCATCTGGCCGTCGTGGTCCTACATCTGCATATACATGACAGATTGTCACTATGTGTCGTCACACCAAAAACATGTCTTTTGAGTTCATATATCAAAAAACAAAAAAAAATAATTCAAAAATTAAAAAGTGGGTTTGGGATTCTTTACCTATGTCTCCATAAGCCGCTCCTGGTGGTAGGTGCATATCTGGGTCTCCGCGGAAGTCTATCCCTGCATAGGGGTAGTCACCTATGGCGACGATCTGTCTACACCACCATAGAAAGAACTCTATTGGGTAGGGGTTAGCCACCCTGCCACCTCCCATTCTGTGCATCTTGGACTCCATGTGGAGCAATGTCTACCCTAGGGCTTAGCCCTGGCACCCGCTCAAAGAAAAATGTGCTCAGTATACTGTCGAACCCAAATTTCTGCACTCTATCCATCTTGCAGTCACTGAGCTATTGTTTCATGTTGCTCAGCAGCGTAGTACTCCAGTCATATACTGTAGTTCACATGCACTCTACCGCATAGAACATCATTGGCCGTGAGGCTTGGTGGAGTGAAGCCAAACCTGCAATCCTTCCTAGTGCCAAAAGTATGGCTTTCAACCCCAAAATCTAAATAGTGTTTGTCGGGATTTGACTCCCAGCCTTCTCCGTATCCGGAAAGCAGTACATAGCTATGTACTCATCTACGGTCAGCCCGCCTCCTGGCCCACGGGATCGGAGTTCACCACCTCCCCTCGTCAGGACAAACCTGTGATGAAATATATGTCCTCAACCTCAATGTTGAGCGACATCCCATCTATCTGAAATGTTTTAGACTCTGGATCCCAATAGTCTACCAGAAGCTGGAGTAGTCTTGGTTTGGCCTTCGGGCTGCCAAGACACAACTTGTATAAACCACATGCCCGTAATGCTTGTTGAGCCATGAGATTGCCTTGCACATCACCATGTTCTCTCTCTCTCCACTCTAGCACCATCCTACACAAAAAACCAAATTTTTTATGATGATTTTCCCTTTAAAACCTTGTTCGCATCCCTGTATGCATATGTTTTCAAAACAACTGCGTATGTACGCGGATTTCAATGCATTTTACGCGTATGGCGAGCCCTATACGTGGAAAAAGGCCCGATTTCTGTGTGGTCTGAAATGCCTAAGTTGGGATGGCTCAAAGAAATAAATTGACCATGAAAATTAAAAAATTTTGCATCAAAATGAAAGAGAGGGGCATGAGTTTCTACCTGGATCAAATGTGGAGGGATTCCGCTGGACGATGCTCCCGGAATTCGCTTTGAAAGTTTTGAGCTCAAATGCACTATATTGGGTAAAAAATTCAAATGGTATGAAAATTTTTAAAATTTTCACTATTTATAGAAAAAAATTGAAATTTTTACCCACTTTCTATAGTTTTTTACCGTTTCTAACCGTTTTTTATCGTTTGACCTAATTTGATGTTGTAGGAATCCATTTTGAGTGCGGTTTGACCATGGCTTTGACCCATTCGTGCCTATTTCAGGTATTATGTCCAAACTCGCATTTAGGTTAGGTTTCACATCCATTTTCATTTTGCATAACCTTATGATCGTTTCATCTTAACCTTAGGTACGAACCCATTCCATCTTGTCACAGAACCTTCTTGTTGTTTTTAGTAGTGACATGTTGTGAATGGTAGAGATTTCCCATACATGGGTACCCTAATTAGATCCGTTTTTTCATTTGGTGCCCATGCCGACATTTCTCCTATAGGGTGTGGGAGTCCTTTGTATAGTACCGCCATGACTTTGAGCAAGAGCTTCATACTCCTCTTGACATTTATGCTGGCCATTTCCCCGAGACTCCCTTGTATATGTCAAGTTGTAATTGCATTATCATGAGTTTTGCTTGCCTTATTGAGCCTTACGCCGACTTCCTTGACTTTGATTATCAGCCATATAGCCCAAGCTTGTCTCATGTCTAGCCAAGTAGAGCCTGTTTACATATCTTTTGCAGCTTGATTCCCCATTTTTTACCGGGAGGGGACTTTTCCCCAAGTGTCATTATCCTACACACGTTATCCTTGCATTGAGCATAGGTGTGTCCCACTGCTTGGAACTAGCTTATTTGACCCCTGACACTTGTCTCCTCCTAGATTTTTAACTATAAAGAACTTTTATTCTTTTTCAATCTTTTCAAAATATCTGAAAAAATAAAAAATAAAAAATTTAAAAACCAAAAATTCGAACAGGAAAAGATGTTATCTTTGGCAGCAATCGAGTCGTGTCGCCTTCGAACAGAGCACTGTATATCACATCTGTTGGTTGGGTTAGTAGTTTGAATTTAGGAGTTGTACTCGTTTCTCTGAGTTTACCTCCACCAACTGGTTAAGCTTCCAGTCCCTATGGAGCCTCTGTTGATGCCTCCTGTGTTGCAGAGATGTACCAGTTTTGTATATCGAGTATATGTTGCCTACATTCAATCATCATTCACCTTTATGCTCTTGTTCGAAGGAAGTTGAAGCCTGATTCGTCCATTCCTTAGTTGTCTTGACTTTGCATGTCGGCCATTCCCAGTACTATTACTGGTTTGTGGACATATTTTTTGAGCCCTTACACATTATACAATGTTGTTGATTACCTCGTGTTGGTTGATGGGGGATGCCTTAATGCCCTCCTTCCAATGGATTCCATCCCATCGACTTCAGATCATTTATTCTAGGATAGGAGTCTAGAGTCATTTGAGTGCCTTGAGACTTACAGTCATTAGTGGTAGGTTCTCTCGCCATCGACAATTTTGGGAATACATCAATGTCCCCTAGTCAATGGATTCTTTGAAGTGTTCGACCTCAACACATCTATTCACACTTGTTAGATTGCACTCTAGTACCTTGATTCCCATTTTCATTATTGGTGGGTTATATCGTGTCTATTAACGGTATACATCAATGACCGATAATCAGATGATGGACTACTATGTTCGACCTCGACACCTCTATTCACATAGTAGGACATGTACTCGGAGTGGTTTGTGTAGAATACTTTCCATATTGGTGGCATTCCACAAATGCTACCTCCTTGATCGTGCCAGTGTTCATGAAATTTCAGCTCTCGTGATTTGATTCCAGTGTATGTCAAATATCTTCAGCCATTATGGAGATCTTGATCCATTGTATATCTTCAGCTTTCATGGAGATATTGATCCTTCGTATATCTTCATCATGGAGATTCTGATCTATTATATATTGTATGTGGTGATGAACACACATGTCATATTTTGTATCATGCATATTCATGGACATCGTACTCTTATGTATCCGGGACTGCTATATGTATTTGCAGTCATATGCAGAGATTGATTATTGTACTATACTAATGGATGGCTGGTTCTTCCACTTGGTTCTTCATCACTCAAATTCTGGGATGGATTTATAATGTATTTCGGCCATCATGTTACCCCTATGACCTCACACATTAGAGGGCATCTGTTACAACTAATTTTACCACACATGGTTGATCACACTTTTATGGCCTTCCTTGTCCCTCTATAGACTCTTTGGACCCCATGGACCATTATTTTACCTTTGATGTTTCCAATATCATCCCTAAAAACACCTATTATTTGTTGTATGCGACTTTTAATCCCTTTCTCGCATATATACGCGGATATTGCCCTTAAACCTGCGTACATCAGGATGTGTGCATAAGTCCAAATGTTTTGGAGTTTTTCTTGATGTGTATTTCAATCACTTATCTCTTGGCCTTCCATATGCCTCGATATCGCTGGGATTTGACCCTCCATTACCCTTTTGGAGTACTATATAAGGAACCCATTGGATACATTAAAGAAGATGAATTGAAGAGCAAGAAAACTATAGTCCATTGTTGTCGTAGCTTGCTTGTACTTGAGTCTGCATCCCTTTGTCCCTTGGAGCACTTTGTGTTCTTCCCAAGCTTTCCTTTTTTTGTGAACTTGCTAACGAGAGATGGAGGATTAAGGTGGTGGAGGCCCAGGTGAAGGACTCAATTTCTCCGGTTCACAAATGTGCCAACAGAGGTTGTCACTTGTGTAATCTTTGATTTTATTAATAGAAATATCTTTTCCTGTCCAATGATGTGCATTTAAATGAATATTGAATCCATGGATGTGTTTAATTGCTTTTACATTATTGATTATATATTCTAGAGTAGATCTAACACCATATTATATAGCATGGTTGTCGTGTTTGTTGTTGTTGAGAGCAAATTGCTAACCCACGCGGGATTGGAAAAAACTCAACGGGGATCTACTTCAACCATCTGGAATAAGGTATAATTTGATATCCTTTAGTGTTAGATGTTTTATTTCTCTTGCATATTGGGAAGGGATTGATTTCTGTGGTTTCTCTGTCTGTTGTGGTACACCCCAAGCCATAGGAAGTTTTCTCCGTAACAGGGTGCCAGAAATAAAATTAAAAAAAAAAAAGTCTTTAAGGACCTAGAGACATTATTATTATTTTGTAAATAATTAATTAATGAAAACAATTGGCACATCAAGGACCACTAAAAGAGTATGGGAGGCCTACATCCACAATGTGAGGGAGAATGGGGACATTCCTAGCACTTTAGAAATTTTTTGGTCGATCTTGGTCCATATTTATGCCTTAGTGGATTTATTAATTGATGATCACCCAAACATTGTACAAATGACCCAACTTTTGATTGATTTATCCTATGTTGGTATTATTGAGCCTAATTCATGATTTAGTATGCCTCCTTAGTGTTTGCGTGGGTGCCACTTGTTGATTGATCCCCTTTGGTGGTTTTGTAACTCCTTGTGTAAATACTTGTGTAACTCTTGTGTAAATCATTGTGTAACCCCCCTTTTCTATTTTGGGAAGATGCCTTGGCTTGTGTGACACCTCACCTCACTAATTTTGAGTTGGGTGGAGTGGCTTGGAGTCATTCTCCTTGAAATTCAAATTGCTTGGGTTGGATTAGAGTTAACCTCTTATGGTTGAATTACCCCCCTTGAATTGACTCAAGTTGGCTTATCATGGTTTGATTTTGATCCATTGAGTTAGAATTTCCTTCTTTCGTCTATAAATACATGTTTGATATCCTTGGTTTGGGGGTTTTGTTTTTCATGGTTATTTTAGATTGTTGTTGGTTATGGTTGTTCATACCTTTGATGTTAATTTGTTTCAACTACTTGGCTTTGACCTTGACCTGCACATAAATCCTTATTGTGAATGGCAATATCTCGAAGGCCTAGGGGGTCTAGATTACCATTGCACCTGGGTAGCGGGGTGGAAAAGGAAATATGTGGTGAGGAATAGAGTTTTGGATTCTCAAGCTGATACTTGAGTTATTATTTAGTGCACCTCTATTATGGATCTTTGGCCTCAGCTCGAGGGTGGCCTGTCAAAGTGAGATCTGGCTTGGCAGTGCCAACCGCTGGGTGGAATGTGGTTCGGATGATTCCAGTTGCGCATTGATTAGATAAGTGATTTATCTCATGTTTATTTAATTTACTTGGATCTGATCTGATTTATTTATGGATGCACATAAAATGTTTGATGAAACATATGAGTTATTTGTGGAATAAATTTCTCATAGAATTCAAACTATTTATGCAAGTAAATTTTATGAAGGAATTGGAAACTAGTTTTTGGGATTTTGTGCACAAATTGTTTGAGAAAATAATTATTTGGTGCCTCTGCTAAAAAACTGATATTTATTCCCCTCTTCATTATATATTGTGTATTTTGATGGTCCTGTATCCTCAGAATGCTTTAAGACACTTCTCTTTGTTGCTTCTACCATTTATTCGAAAACTAGTTCTTCGATCGGACTGTTTGGAATAGTTTACAGAATTATCACTTGAAGTGTTTGTAAAAATGCCTGAGTGTTACTTTTATGTTTATATCTGATAAATAATATTGAAATGCGTGTGAGAATGTGAGGATAAATCTTCTTGGTAGTGTTGGGGAAATGTCTACCGAAATTCTAGATCAATTTCCAATTTCTAGACCCTTCAATGGAATTGTTTTGAGTAGATTTTTGACTTTCCATATGAATTGTTTGAAAAAATGTTAGAATCAGATATAACTCTATTATGACTGATAAAACATGTTATTTAGAGTTGGAATTGCATTTGAATTATTCTACGACCTGTGGATTTAAATATTCTAGTGAATCCTAGAATTACTAGTCAATTGTTTAATGGAATGTATATGGATGGAAAGCTACATCCATATGACTGAAAGTGATCCCTGATAATCTTTCCATGAGCTACAATAGTCATATATCTCTCTTTATTTGGCATTTGGAAAGTTCAATTGAAAACTATGTACATTGCAGTGAAATTGGAAAATAGTTTTTGGATTCGAATCTCTGTTTTTGGTAAAAGATGAATGTACAGCCATATGCTCTATTATTGGTGCTTTACTTGTGTTGTAGAATTCTATTTTCTAGATCTGAACCTTCACCTTTGTGTGCCTAGAAAATCAGTACGATTGGTTTGATTGAATTCATGGTAGTGTTTATTAACTAGTTGTATTGATTGAACTTGAAATATCCTTCGTTTATGTACTCGGATTAGATATGCAAAGGTACTTTATTTTGCTGTACATGCATGCTTAAATATGTGTATAATGGCTATAGGTTCACTTTTTGGTTCATTCGCATGGTTGTGTGTCGAATCTATGCAAGACTAGTTGTCAGTATTGAACAACTAGTTAACTAGTTCTCGTGGAATCATTTTCATAATTACTATGTTTAATTAATTCGAAAATGGTAATTAGACATGATTTACATGTTATTAGGTCTTAATTATCCATTGAACTTGATAAACAGTGTTTAAGTGATAAACGAATGAAATTATAATAAGTACCATCAATTATGCGCTAGTTGTCGTTAATTATTGTAATTGGAACACTAATTACTAATTAATCATGATTAAGAGTAAATGGCATTTAGATGTGGAATTTATGTTTGAATTGGATTTGAATGGATATGTGATGTTGCTAAAAGGTGTCAGTAATCCTTTCCAACCCTTGGATCAGGCATTTGAATAATTATTGAATTTATTTTAATTTATTTGTAATTAAAAGGACTTTGTCATGAAACAAATATTGAAAAATGAATTTTAATATTTGTTTAACTAATCAATTGTGTTACAATTATCTAATTAGCGTTAGAGAGCTAATGATATGTCCCTCAGACCCATTGATATCCCCAGGGGACATTACAAGTGGTATCAGATATTAGGTTCCAATATTGCGGTTGTTGGGCCTTCTACAGAGCTATTATCTTATGTATATGTGCATTTGGAGTTTACAAATGTGCTTAGTAAGATTAATTTAACCTCCTTTATGTTAATAGAAGAATAATAAACCTCACTTCAGATATTAGTTCTTTGTATTCCATAGAATGAATTAATATTGAATGTTAGTTGTTCAATAGATTGATTGGTAATTACTATGTGGTGCATATCTAATAATTGACTTTGACTTGATTGGTTGATGCTTGTGCATTTTCCTTTTTTATTGCTCATTAGTATGACTTATTTACTGGTACAATATGATTATGAATTGATAAGTAAATAATTGTAATTATAATAGTATATGTTCTAGTATTAGTTTAATGCTAAGTTATTAAGATGATATATTTTATTATTATTAAATATTAATATGATTTATTAAGTGGCATTTATACCCTATATTGATTTTGTATTCTCTATGGATGGTATGCATTTATAGTCTTATTTATGTCACTTGCATGGTGGTGGTTACATGGAAGAGTAACTTCCTGGCTATTTTTTGGAATGAGACACTTGTCTAAATTATGTTTCTTATTCTCTTTTATTTTATGCATGTAGTATGTTTTAATAATATTTATTAATTAGTACTATGCTAACTTATCTAATTAGTTAGTGGTGGAATTGCCACTTGGAGGTAAGCATAGCTATGGGATATTTGTGTATTCTATTATTTAATTAATTTATTTTGGGGTTAGTGGTAACATTATTATTATACTAGTTATCTTACTAATTTATTTATTGAGTGGAGAAAATGAGCCACTTGTCCGCTAATGGTTCATATTCTCTTTTATTTTTATTTATTTTGTTTATGGAGATGTAACTCCTAGCCTATGTTTGGAGGAAATGAGCCACTTGTCTTCTCTTATTATTATTTATTTCATTTTGTGTATAAGTAAGTAGTATTCTAGTGTAAGATAATATTATATATATGACATCGACATAAATATGTATAATACGATATGGGTGATATGTATAGTTGTTGACATTATATATAAGAATAGATGCATTATTATATATATGAATGCTTGTATGTTTGTATATACTATAATATGTATTTTATTATATGTAATCGTTATTAATATTAAATGTATGTAATATCGTGAATATACTATATGTATAAAGGTGAACGTGTGTAATGACGTAAGTATAAAATTTGGAGGTGTTTGGAAGTGTTTGAGTGTTTGGATGTGTTTGGAAGTGTTTGAGTGTTTGGAGGTGTTTGGAAGTGTTTGGAAGTATTTGGGAATATTTGAAAGTGCTTGGAAGTATTTTAGAGTTTGGAAATATTAGGAAGTATAGTGTGATCAAGAGTGTTATGTTAGTATATATATGTTATAATACGCATCTAATGTGATAGTATTGGGTTATGCAATTATTGCTATACTTGTATTGATATTATGGTATAACATAATAATTCTATGAGTATATTAAATATGGATTATATAAGTTATATGACTAATACATTGTGTATATGATTAATAATAATATGATATATGATTGAAGAATTATAATATATATGTAAACAAAAACGAGTGTCTGTATATAATACATAGTAGTAGTAAGTATGGTATATGGTATGAGTGTATGATAGTGTGTTGTATAGCTAGTAATTGTTTTATTGTATAATATTAGAAGATTTTGGTTGTAGGATGTTGGTTGTTTGAGGTGACTATGTATTTACTTTGATTGATAAGTAGTGTGCTACGCAAAAATAATTAGTAATGTAATGAATTAGTATATATATCTTCATGTGCTAATGATTCTATGTAATGTTATGATAAATAGTAACTACTCTATATGATTTCTATAGTTGATGTATGTTGTTTGATATTATTGGTTGCTACTAGATGTTATTGATTGACATTGGTTGATTAATGGTTTATACATGTATAACATTGTCAACATTGTATGTATGCCTATTATTGGTTGTCCTTGGTTGTTATGGTTGTTACGTGTATGATTGATGCATCTTGGTTGATGTATTCTGGATGATGTATTCTGATTGATGTATTGTGATCATTGTATTATGCTTGATGAATCTTGGTTGATGTATTCTGATTGTGTATTTTGATTAATGTATTCCAACTGATGTATGTTAGTTAATGTATTCTAATTGGTGTATTATGATAATTGTATTTTTCTTAATGAATCCTAGTTAATGATTTTGATTGTGTATTCTAATTGATGAATTTTGATTGGTGTATTCTAATTGATGTATTTTGATTGTGTATTCTAATACCTGAAAAAACGTGATGATGATTATCACGTTTTTCAGGTATTTCTTGTTTTTGGAAGAGCAGGGTCCGTCAAAAGTATGCAAAGTGGTTACTCGTTGGATGTAGAATTTAATTTTGCATCCAACGAGCTCTCTCGATCGAAATTTGAGTAAAAAAACAAGGAGATATGTCGAAAATATGAACAAAAAAGTAGTTTTTTTTATGATACCTATCCCCAAATTTTTATTAAAAAATTGTTTAAGACCTATATGGTGTTTCAAATTTAGAGCAATTTCATTGGCTAACACATGATGACATGGAATTTGAATTAGGGTTGAAAGGCCCATTTTGAGTTGAAATTTCCTCTAATGCATGTCCCATTTAAAATGAGCCTAAATAGAAGCCCAAACATGAGCATTAAAAACGGTCATGAACCGATTGTATCATGAAAAACCTCTCGAAGCCCAAACATGAGCATTAAAAACTGTCCTGAACCTGAATAATGAAAACCTTCGAGAAACAAAAATCCCGCATTTCAACACAGTTAAAATTTTGCTGAGCCGAACCAGCCCTCAAAACCTTGCCATGTGGATAAGTAAATGTTTTCATTTGGAACCAGAACATGTACATATCGTATATTCGAAAGAACCAGCAGAAACAACACTTATCTCGTAGGCAACAAAAACAATGATAGCAGAGCTCCCTCAACGCAGATGCTGGTGGAACTTCACATACCAAGAAATGTAGGTCTTCATGTGAGACTAAGTTTAATATCTTGGCACTTTGCCCAATTTGATATGATTGGACAGAATGTCTTAATATATTTTATTTATCTTATATCATATTATTAATTGCCAGCACCATGGTTGTCTAATCCGGTGGATCGCAAATCTGGAAATTGGAATATTAATTGGGATCGTGGAAATATGAAATATTAAAGGAGGTATTGTTTATCAAGATCATTATAGCATTGTTGATATCATGGACGTTGTTGAGTCCTGGGGAAAGGAACCCAAGGAAACATCATCTCCACCATACCAAAAATAAGCTTAAAAAATAGACATTTAAGAAACTAAAAGAAAATGAAAATAAAAAAATAATACACAACCTTAGTCTAACTTCTGTATTTTTTTTAAATTACTATAAATTGCTCCAAATAATCGCCTTGAGCGTTTCATATATATCCCTTTGTCAGGGACATAAAAATTGATGAATAGAAATTGGAAAAAAACATAATAAAATAAATGGTTTTCCATAAGATTTAAATAGTAATAAAGTGATAAGTGGACCAGTAATAAAAAGATGAATGAATAATAATACAACAATTCATATTTTAAAAAAAATTAGGGAGTAATATTATACATGATAAGAAAATAAAGAAAGCTGAGAACTTATAATACAAAAGATGATAAGTAATAGACAAAAAAAAATTAGGAAAGTTGAATATATTAACTTATATAGAAGATGGTGATTTTGTTAAAGAATGAGGATATTTTCACCTAGAGTAGTTGAGAATAGCTAGGTGTTCTATATCCCATTATTGGGAGATGTTGTCACCTAACATTATGTAAAGCGATATTAATATTAAAATTGAAAAATTGAAAAAAATGTGGGCTTAAAATTTTTACATATGTTTTAATGAAAATTATTTGATAAAAATTACATATATATTTATATGTTAATTTAATCATCATGAGGTGTAAAAATATTTTAGTGGCTTCCATGTCTACCAAATTGAGGTCCTTGATTATATTGGAGATTTTGTTAATGTCTACTTCAAGCCGAGTGATACCTCCCATATTTTCATCCAAGGACGTGATTATATTGAAGTTGTCTCTTATTATTTAGTATTGGTCTTGGACCAGATCATTAATGTGGTGTGAGATTTGAAAAAAAAAGAGCTTATCTTGTAGGACCTGAGGGCCATAGACATTTGTTAGAAACACTTTTACTTTTGATCCAATATAATTTAAATGAATTGAGACCATCCAAGAGTAAGAGAAGGAGTTATATATATCTAAAGCATTGGGGACAATAGGATCACCATCCCAAAAGTGGTTCCTCTTGCATCCATGTGTTTATTTGACTGTTATGCCATCATCTTGAGAGAATGTGATTAGATTCCTCCCCTGAGAATTTTTTTTCCTATGGCATAAGGATGTCTGGTTGCTCCTCCATTATGCATTTGCGCAAGAGACTTTGTTTACTCTTGCAGTTGATGTCCCTTATGTTCCATGATTGTATTTTCATGGTTAAAATTTAGGAGGGATAGGGATGAAGGTGCATGTGAGAACATCCAACTTTCCAGAGTTTACCATTATATGCTCGAATTCTTCAATAAGTTGTTTGGTTGGTTTCTGACCTTGCCGCTTGTCACCTTTAAGATACCTCTTGATGGGTTTTATTAGTCCAATGGCCACACCAAAACTAGTTTTGGCTCTATTTGCTTCTCCAACTTGCAAGTTGAGGTAGACCTTATGAACTTTTGCTAGATGCTCCCTCGGGACTGGCTACTAGTCTCTTTTTTGGCATGCCTCTACTATGTTTTCAATGTTAATTTCATCCTGATCATTGTCATGAAAATCCAATTCCAGATCGATTCCATCATTCATTGTTGCATCTTCTTTCCCAATGGGGATTGATTCCTTGTTAGGCCCTTTTGTTGTTTCCTCCATTATTGTCTCTTGTATATTTGGCTAAGTGAGGTATTCCAATATTGGGGCCTCTTAAGCTGGGTCCTGGATTCTGTATCTTCAAGAAGATCATCAAACTTGTTCTTAGATGTGAAACTTCTTCCTTGGTTACCCTTGGGTCGTTTATGAGCGACTTTTATTTTTCCTTGAACTACGATGAAATTTTCCTTTCCCTTGTTCATCTCCTGGACTATTGCTATAGGTGGTATGTTTAGGGGATAGTCATGGAATAGATGCCCATGGGAATAGCATTTTCTACATATAAATGGTATGTGTTCATAGTCGATGGTCTAGATCTAGTCCTCATCATGGCGCATGAGACATTTTTCTAGGAAGATCATGTGATATGTTGAGACATACACACTAATACATATGAGCAAATTTGCGAAAATTTTTCGTTGCTATTTCCACGTTTCTTCGTCTCAATTGCGACAATAACGCTCGCGATGTTTTGTGGCACTTATTTCGTCTTTATAACGATGCACTTTATAAGACGTCGATATAGAGACAAAAACTGGCCACCATGTGTCTTCTATATGGTGGCATTGAAATTGATTTTTTTAATTCATTTTCTACGTTTCGTCGCTCTATCGACAAAATTGTCGTCCCTATAACGGCGAAAATATGGCCAAAAACTGCGAGGAAAAATTTTGTTTCCACGCAAAACCGTGGAACAGTTTCGACGAATGTTTGTCTCTCTATCGACGAATTCTAGAATTTGAACAAAAATTTATTCCACACAAAACCATGGAAAACCAATCTCTATCGACGAAATATGCAAGTTGAACGGTAATTTTTCCACGAAACTGCATCACTGTAGCGACGGTATTCGTGGAAATCCACCCGGGGTTTTAACAGTTTTGAAATACCCATGATGAAAGTTCATCGATATTGCAATGAAACATGGAGGTTTCAAAAAAAATTAAAAAACCGTGGAAAGGCTCATTCCTTTCCACGGTTTTGGATCTTCAATAAGTGCTTGTGATTGATGTGCAATCTTGTGGAGTTTTTGTGTCTATGGACAAGTGAATCCAGAGATACACTTCAAGAATCAGAAGTCGATAAATCAATACCTTGGATAACTTATCCCATTCAATTATTTATAGTGGCATGATTATATGCCTAGATTAAATTTTGCAAGCACTTATTCAAAACATAGCATCTATTGTATATTGGTCTGATGTACACATTTCCATGTCGGTTTCTAATTACTTGCAATATTTCCATACTTATTCATGACAACCAAATAAGGTCCTTACAGAATGGTCTTATTCACACCCTCTGTGCATATGAAAATTTTATGGTTTCATCTAGGTCCAATGTGCATCCTATGAACTTCCAACTCGGCTCGGGTGGCCTATTTTATACTTAGTCGGTTGAATTGGGTCCAAGTCGGCTGGGTTAGAGTCCGAGTTGGCCAAGTCGTATGATTTGACATATTTGCAACCTGATTCAGCCATGGAAGACACCCATAAAGAAGGCAGACTCCAAAATAACATGTTTATTTTTTATTTTTAAGATTTTTCTTATTCTAACAATAACCCGAGGCCATAAGATTACCCCCTACCCCTCTATTTTCCTCACACTTCTGCTGTAAGATGTTTGTAAGCATTTGGCATTATTGTTGTTTGGATTCATGGAGGATTGGAGGAGTGTCCAACAGTGAAGAACAATCAACATGATTGGAGGAGTTGGACTGTTGAAGACTGGATTTCTATTACCTAGATGTATGTTAGCTTCTAGCTAGCCATTGTTTCTTTTTTTCTCATTAAATTAACAGAATGCACTTTGACGAGCTCATGAAATGATTTTGTAGCGCACATATAAATACATTTTTGTTGACTTATAAAAAAAACTAAAGAAACAGTTTAGGGGAGGAAGTTCAGGGATGAACTTGCAGAGCTAAGAGCATGGGCTTGTTGTGAGAATCATTGCATATGATGTTTCCATATTTATTCGTTCTCCCATTGCATCTTCCACATAGACTTGGGGACCCTAGTGGATCTTTCTTGACCCCTTTTCTATTATTTATTTCTCAGCTTTTCTCCTAACAGTCCTTACAAACTCGACGACCGACATCTTTTCAATGACATCCTCCAACTACAGAGTTAAACATAGTTACCGGATTCGGCCCTAGGCCTAACCGCACCCGAATCGAATTCTTCCAAATCGGATGCTCGAATTCTTCATCAGATTCTTCCACCTTGTTTTGACTAATATAAAGTTGTTTACATAGGATAATTAAGGTTAATTAGAATTAGGTTTCTGAATCCTCGATTCCTGATTTTGGGATGAGTGTCGAATCCGTATCGGATTCTTTGGCCAATTCCGATTGCACGGTTCGTGTAACCTTGGATTTAAATTCAAACCATTAAGAAGAAAAACCCTGAACATGAATTTGTTCTCCTCGGGTTCAGGCTTAGATTTCTTCTTAGGAAGCACTCCAAGGTAGCCCTCATTGTTGCTTCTTTTCCTCCTGGTAGAAGATTCTACCATGTTGGACACAAGAAATGGAAAACCGTAGAGGGAATATTGTGTTCTTGTATCGCAATGCTTGCCTACACTTAGAATTTTCAACTTTAGAGTTAAACATAGTTACTGGATTCAGCCCTAGGCCTAACCACACCTGAATCGGATTCTCAGATTCTTCCAGCTTGTTTTGACTAATATAAAGTTTTTTACATAGGATAATTAAGGTTAATTAGCATTAGGGTTCTGAATCCACGATTCCTGATTTTGGGATGAGTGTCGAATCCGTATCAGATTATTTGGTTGATTTTGATCGCACCCACAGTTCGTGTAACCTTGGAGTTAAATTCAAACCATTAAGAAGCAAAACCTTGAACATGAATTTGTTCTCCTTAGGTTCAGGCTTGGGTTTCTTCTTAGGAAGCACTCCAAGGTAGCCCTCATTGCTGCTTCTTTTCCTCTTGGTAGAGTATTCTACCATCTTGGACACAAGAAATGACAAACCATAGAGGGAATATTGTGTTCTTCTATCGCAACTCTTGCCTACACTTAGAATTTGCAACTGCAGAGTTAAACATAGTTACCGAATTCGGACCTAGGCCTTAACCGCACCCAAATCTGATTCTCGAATTATTCATCGGATTCTTCCACCTCCTTTTGACTAATATAGAGTTGTTTACATAGGATAATTAGGGTTAGGGTTCTAAATTGTCGATTCCTGATTTTGGGATTAGTGTCGAATCCATATCGGATTCTTTGGCCGATTCCGATCGCACCCACGGTTCGTGTAACCTTGGAGTTAAATTCAAACCATTCAGAAGAAGACATACTAAGAAGACATACTAAGTTGATTTAGTGCTTATAGATGTAAATGTAAATGATATCAATTCAATGTATTCAATTCAAGATATATGGAATTAGTAGCAAGGTCATCCAGTATCACTTAAGCATACAAGAGATCAGTAGCCGTGTAACCATATACAAGTCAATTGTAGTATTTAACCAACCATTAACCTTCCATTCAAGTATGAGGAATCATATAAATATAGCAGCAATAATACAGTATGACAGTTCTAATTATGACAATTTTATAGTAGCACAAGAAGACATACTAAGTTGATTTAGTGCTTATAGATGCAAATGTAAATGATATCAAGTCAATGTATTCAATTCAAGATATATGGAATTAGTAGCAAGGTCATCCAGTAGACTTTAGCATACAAGAGATCATTATCCGTGTAACCATATACAATTCAATTGCAGTATTTAACCAACCAATAACCTTCCGTTCAAGTATGAGGACTCATATAAATATAGCAGCAATCATACAGTATGACAATTTTATAGAAGCAGCGAAGGTTACCAATGTAAGGTGTATAAGAGTTTTAGTTTTTCATTCAATGTAAACCACACCACTCCAAACCTTTTAACATTATTCTTAGCAATATAGGACAACCACCAAATGTATGTTCTAGACTTGTAGCTATGCAAATAATTTAAATTTTCAGACTTTATTTACCTCTCTTAAACAATATCACCATTCAACTAATAGTTAACCTTTGATTCAGTTCGGTGTTTACTATGGTTGCAGGTAGGGAGGGTTGTCAAAGTTTGACAGTTTGCAGTTTATTGCAAACTGTAGGTAGCAGGTGAAAGTGTGTTTATATAGGGCTGTTACAGCCTTGATTTCGAAATGGTTGGTGAAATGGTAACAACCAACATAGATTCCTCTCAAATAGAATACCTGGTGGCCCTTTAAAGAAAAAACATGGCATGGAGTTATCTTGGCACCTAAGAGAATTGGGTTTTTGAGTCCATAGAGCACCAATTATTGTATTATAATTAACACAATAGCCACTTACATATCCTATTAAAAACATTCATAGTCTAGCTTTGAACTATCAATTCATGGGAATTTTGACATGATGCCCAAAAGGAATGAACAAAACTAGAAACAAACCCACATTTTGTAGACATGCAAACTAGATAAATACCCACAAAATTATATGAATCAAATTCATATTTTATGGTGAGGATATGAACTTGCTTACCCTGATCATAAGCTGTGATGTTTTCACAAATCAGAAGCACTGTCGAGAAAGTAAAATCATTCGGCCTATCCCCATCATCAACGCTTGCCAACGCATATTGAGAGCCTCTTCATCTTTCCCATTCAGAGTATACCCTACAATCATATAACTCGTAGTTATCAATTACCCCCCAAATGTGAAATAAAAACAAGAAAATACAGGCATGGCAGCATTAAAATATCTCATTCCCTTCTTCCTTTACCTTGGTAACTGTTGGTTTAATTTCTCACATTGAATTTCCCAAGTTCACCTGGACAGCTCGTGCTTCATGATTGCAACAATATTTGAGCCATTTCATCTCCACCACATCCACAACAACGAAAAAAACCATGAATAAAATAAAAACACAATAGGTAATCAAGAAAAACATAGAAGGAAATGAACATGAAGGTCTAAACATTGCTGCCATTCTGGAGGTGGGGCAGGTGCTTCTAGAAGCATGGGCTCACATGCGAAGGGAGTGGATGATGCACTAATAGGAAAAGTCCTTCACCCGCCCTTCCTATAAAAAAAACATCATAGCTTGTTCCAGATCCTTCAGTGAAAGTTCAAAATTGAAAACCCCCTAATGGGAGTCGGAGCAAATCCTACACGAGTGTTTTTGAATGCTAATGAGCTAGTGCGCGGGTGTTTTTGAATTCTACGTTTTTTTGTTTTTTTATTTGCATATTTTATATTTTTTGTTTTGTTTTGTTTTTTTATTTTGCATATTTATCTTTTGTTTAGTTTATTTTGGGTTTTTTTATTTGCATATTTTATATTTTGTTGCATTTTAAATTAATTATAGTTAAACAACTCTATGTTTTTAATTTAGTGTAGTTTAATTTAATTTAATTTAACTAGGATATTGTCATAATTTATATTGGTTGCATTGCTTATAGTGAGATCCTATACATAAGTCCCTTCAAGGACGAACACGATGATGATGACGATGAAGACGGCGAAGATGATGGTGATGACAACAACGACGACGATGATCATCATCATCCTTGTCATCATCATCACCATCATCATCACCATCTTCATCAATATCATCATCATCATCTTCATAATCATCATCATCATCATCGTCATTATCATCATCGTGATCTTCTCCATCATCATCATCTTCCTTATCATCATCATCTTCATCATCAATGTCTTCATTATCACCATCCTCATCTTCATCATCATCATCATATTCGTCATCGTCATCAGCAACATCTTCATCATCATATTCATCATCATATTCGTCATCAACATCATCGTCATCCAATTCATCAACATCTCCATTATCATGATCATCATCATCATCATCATCATTTTCATTATCATTGTCATCATCTTCATCGTCATCATCATATTCATCGTCATCATCATCATCATCTTCATCATCTCAATTTTAGGGGAAGCTCAGTGAATGAAGACGTCTACATGATAGGGGTGCAGCCAGTTGAGTGAAAAATTAAGGATTGCTCCTAACACCCATTCCAAGGACTAATCTGACAATTCAATATGATTTGAGGAAGTAGTAAAAAAAAATACAACTTTTTGGGCCCTGTGAAGCCTCCTATTCTTAGATTTGTGCACATGAAGAATCAAGACTTATGGACCTAGTACGGTGTCTTAAAAGAGGAAGATCCAAATTGAGCAGTTTGGTAGTTCCATAAAGTGCATTCTTTATAGGAGTGAATAATCACTCATAACCATTCTATTATAATGTTGGTGAAGCTCAGAAAAATTCAATGAAGACTAAGGTAAAGATCTTGTCATCACATCATCATCGTCGTCGTCATCATTTTCATCAACATATTCATCATCATCACCATCACCATCATCATCATCTTCATCTTCATCATCACCATCATCATCATCATCATCATCATCATCCTCATCCTAATCATCATCATGATAATCATGATAATCATGATCATCATCTTCATCACCACCACCACCATCATCATCATCATCATCATCATCATCATCATCTTCATCATCATCATCATCCTTGTCATGCTCATCCTCATCCTCATCCTCATCATCATCATCATCATATTCATCATCATCATCATCATCATTTTCATCATCATCATCCTCGTCCTAGTCATCGTCGTCGTCATCATAATAATCATCATCGTCGTCATCATCATCATCATCATCATCATCACCATCATCATCATCGTCATCATCGTCATCATCATTATCGTCATCGTCATCATCATCATCATCATCGTTGTCATCTCCCTCTTCCTAATCAACATCTTCATCATCGTCATCATCATCATTTTCATCATAGCCCTCATCATCATCTTCATCACCACCACCATCATCATCATCATCTTCATCGTCATCAACATCAACATCTTCATCATCATCATCATCATCATCATCATCCTCGTCATGTTCATCCTCATCCTCATCCTCATCCTTGTCATCATCATCATCTCCATCATCATCATCATCATTTTTGTCATCATCATCCTCATCCTAGTCATCGTCATCACCATCATCATCATGATCATCATCATTGTCGTCGTCATCATCATCATCATTATCATCATCTTATTCTTTGTCATCGTCATGATGATGATGATGATGATGATGATGATGATGATGATGATGATGATGAAGACGATGATGATGATGACGACGACGAGGATGATGATGATGATGAATAAGAAGATGATGACGACGACGACGACGATGATGATGATGATGATGATGATGATGATGGTGACAATGACAATGATGACGATGACAATGATGATGATGATGATGATGACGATGACGACAATGAAGACGATGACATTGATGGTGATTACGACGACGATGATGATGATGACCATGATGATGATGATAATGATGAAGATGATGATGAAGACGATGATGATCAACATGATGATGAAGATGATGATGATGAAGATGAAGATGATGATGATGTCAACGATGATGAAGATGTTGATCTTGATTATGATGATGATGATGATGATGATGATGATGATGATGATGATGAAGATGGTGATGTTTTTGTTGATGATGATGATGGTGATGATGATGAAGATGAAGATGGTGATGATGAAGATGGTGATGTTGATGATGATGATGATGACGGTGATGATGATGAATTTGAAGATGATGATGATGAAGATGATGATGATGATGATGAAGATCATGATCTTGATGATGATGATTATGATGATGATGATGATGGTGATGCTGATGATGACGATGAAGAAGAAGAAGATGATGATGACGATGAAGATGATGACGACGATAAAGACGATGATAATGATGAAGATGATGATGATGATGATGATGATGACGGAAATGAAGACGATGACATTGATGGTGATGACGATGATGATGATGATGATGACGATGATGATGATAATGACGAAGATGATGAAGAAGACGATGATGATCAACATGATGATGATGATGAAGATGAAGATGAAGATGATGTCGATGATGATGAAGATGTTGATCTTGATGATGATCTTGATGATGATGGTGATGATGATGATGATAACGATAAAGATGATGATGGTGAAGATGGTGATGTTGTTGATGATGATGGTGATGACGATGACGATGAAGATGATGATTATGGAGATGGCGATGATGATGATGATGATGATGGCGATGATGATGAAGATGGCGATGTTGATGATGATGATGGTGATGGTGATGATGATGATGATGAAGATGATGATGATGAAGATGACCATGATGATGATGATCAAGATGGTGATGTTGATGATGATGATGGTGGTGATGTTGATGACGATGAAGATGATGATGACAATGATGATGATGATGATGACAACGATGAAGATGGTGATGTTGATGATGACGATAATGATAGTGATGATGATGACGATGAAGATGATGATGATGAAGATGATGATGATGATGACGATGACGATGACGATGATGACGATGATGACGAAGATGATGATGATGATGATGATGACGATGATGATGATCTTGATGAGGATGGTGATGATGATGATGATGAAGATGAAGACCCAACCTTTCCTTCTTGGGAGGAGAAAAAAAGTAAGGGAATCCACCTGCTATTTGTTTTGTTTCACTATGAGGGAAACACCTCATAGCAAAGGATTTTATGGTTACAAGATTAGATAAACACAATATAAAAAAAGTAATATTTATTTTTATTTCTTAATTATTGTGCTTGGATAAGCACATTGATTACACCTTTGTTCATAGTCACAATGTACATCATTCATATATTTAATCAATAACGTAAAATTTTGTGACATTAGAGAATACGTTAGATGAAGAACCCATTTAATCAATAGATGTAGTGACAAGTAAATGTCTTACCTGCACCATACCAAACAATAACTTGTCAGATACATTAGATATAAGTAGATTTCTAAATGAAGTATATTATATACCAATTTCTATAAAGAAAAACATGAAGATTGTGATGAATAGGATTGTCATTGATGACAACATTAATGACAATCATTTTGGAAAAATATGGTAATTTGGTGAAAAATAGGAAAATGACCAAGTACGGGGAAATTAGTAAAAAAATCCTTAGGGAAATGCATGCCATAATTTATAGGAGAATGTAAATGCTCACACCACATGGGGGTCCTGTAGATTGTTTTGTTGCCTACCTGACCATGTCTTCAATTTGTCTTGAAAGTGACTAAAGGAGAATTTATGGACCTGCCAAAACAGGGGTTGTGCCAGAGCAAGCAAAAAAGGCTAAGTAGCCTCAGAAAGATGCCCGCCCTAAATTATGGGTTAGAGTTAATGCCCGCAGCACATGGGGGTCTTGTAGTGTGTTGGTTTGTCTACCTAACCATGGTATTATTTCTCCTTAAGCATGTCTGGAAAAAAAAATTGAATCTGCCAAAATGAGGTTTCAGAATATATTTTAGAGAAAGTCTTGAAAATGACTAAGTGTTGGAAAACTGGCTCAGGTAGCCTTAAGAAAATTCCCACCACAAATTGTGTTGAATAAAATGCCTGCACCATATGGGGGTCTTGTAGATTGATATTCGGCCTACTTGACCATGTCTTCAGATTGTCTTGGAAGTAGCTGAGGAAGAAGTTTGAACCTACCAAAACAATTTTTTAGGAAGATTGGACCAAACTAAGAAAATTGTCCAAGTGTTGGAAAAATTGGCTCATGTAGCCTTGGGAAAATGCCCGTCGTACCTTATAGGTGTATGATAAAACTTAACTGAATCTATCATCCTACAACTTGTTGAAGAGGCTATCTCACCATGGTCTCAGTTCTCAAAGAATATGTTTGATGACAAAGATAATGGTCTGCCAAAACAAAGTTTTAGGTTATTTTGCACTATTCTAGTACTCGCAAAACTGCCTCAATGGCCTCAGTGAAATGCCCACCCTATCTCATAGGATGATGAGAAAAATAATATGAAAGTGTTAGGATATAGTTTGTTGATGGGTGCATCTAACCATGGTCTCAGTTATCCTGTGGAGTGTTTTATGACAAATATATAAATCTGCCAAAAGTAAGAAAAATATTATTTTGCATTTTAAGAACACAAGAAAATTGGTTGTGTTAGATTCAGGAAATTGAAACGGCATTTTGAAATGCCCTCAAGGAGGGGTTATTTTGATGATAAAATGCATCAGGTAGCATAGTCATGTTCCTTGGTGAACTGAATATCCATCCATACCTTCAGGTTGTCTTATGATGGTCTCATATGCAAAATATCAATCTGCCAAAAATAGGAAAAATAATATTTTGCATAGTGAGAACAAGTGTTAAAAACAGTAGTTTGAGAGGTCAGTTGGAAATGCCCACCAAGGGTTGTCTTTGTGCAAGTAAATTTATCAAATTCCATGTATCCATTCTTTAGTAAGTTGTCAAATGGGAAGAAATATGTTTTGATGTTCAAAAGAGGTTGAGAAGCTATTTTGAAATGCTTGTCAGAGGTTGTGTGTGTGTCAACAGATTTATCTTGTGATATGGTCTTGTTCATTGTTGAAATGGCTATATAGCCATGCTTGTAGGTTTCCTTATGGTGATCACATGAGGGAGAAATCAATATTCGAAAGTAGAAGAAAAATTGTTTTTAAAAGTTAAAAACAATTTCGTCTAAATGTTAAAGTAAACAGTTTGGAAGCCTATTTTCAAATGATCTCCAGATAATGTGTGTGTCTCAAAAAGTTCAAAAGGTGACATGGATCTGATCCTTGTTGAGGTGGCTCTTATTTCTTCTTAAGCATGTCTGAAGAAAAAGTTGAATCTGCCAAAATGAGGTTTCAGAATATATTTTGGAGAAAGTCCTAAAAATGACTAAGTGTTGGAAAATTGGCTCATGTAGCCTTAAAAAAATGCCCGCCACAAATTGTGTGTTGAATAAAATTCCCGCACCATATGGGGGTCTTGTAGATTGATATTTTACCTACTTGGCCGTGTCTTCAGATTGTCTTGGAAGTAGCTGAGGAAGAAGTTATGAACCTATCAAAACCGTGTTTTAGGCAGATTGGACCAAACTAAGAAAATTTTCTAAGTGTTGGAAAAACTGGCTCATGTGGCCTTGGGAAAATGCCCGTCATACCTTATAGGCGTATGATAAAAAATATCTGAAGCTATAATCCTACAGCTTGTTGAAGAGGAATCTCACCATGGTCTCAGTTCTCAAAGAAGATGTTTGATGACAAAGATAATGGTCTGCCAAAACAGAGTTCCAGGCTATTTTGCACTATTCCAGTACTGGCAAAACTGCCTCAGTGGCCTCAGGGAAATGTCTGCCCTATCTCATAGGATGATGAGAAAAATAATATGAAAGTGTTAGGATATAGCTTGTTGATGGGTGCATCTAACCATGGTCTCATTTATCATGTGGAGTGTTGTATGACAAAGATATAAATTTTCCAAAAGTAAGAAAAATATTATTTTGCATTTTAAGAACACAAGAAAATTGGTTTTAGATTCAGGAAATTGAAAAGGCATTTTGAAATGCCTGCAATGAGGGGTTATTTTGATGATAAAATTCATCAGGTAGCATAGTCATGTTCCTTACTGAACTGACTATCCATCCATACGTTCAGGTTGTCTTATGATGGTCTCATATGCAAAATATCAATCTGCCAAAAATAGGAAAAATAATATTTTGCATTGTGAGAACAAAAGAAAATTGACCAAGTGTTAAAAACAGGAGTTTGAGAGGTCAGTTGGAAATGCCCGCCAATGGTTGTTTTTGTGCAAGTAAATTTATCAAATGTCATGGATCCATTCTGTGGTAAGTTTTCCATCTGCTCCTGACTTCAGGTCTCCATAAAGTGTACACATGTGTGAAATAGGAGTCTGCCAAAATGGGAAGAAATAGGTTTTGATGTTCAAAAGAGGTTGAGAAACTATTTTGAAATGCTTGTCAGAGGTTGTGTGTGTATCAACAAATTTCTCTTGTGATATGGTCTTGTTCATTGTTGAAATGGCTATCTAGCTATGCTTGTAGGTTTCCTTATGGTGATCACATGATGGAGAAATCACTCTGCCAGAGTAGAAGAAAATTTGTTTCTACAAGTTAAAACCAATTTTGTCCAAGTGTTAAATTAAATAGTTTGGAAACCTATTTTCAAATGATCTCCAGATAATGCATGTGTATCAAAAGGTTCAAAATGTGACATGGATCTGATCCTTGTTGAGGTGGCTATCCAGCCATACTTTCAATTTGCATTATGATGGTCATATATGCAAAAGATGGACCTGCAAAGTTAGTGAAAAATAATAAACATAGTTTATTAAATAAGAAGCTATAGTAATGTATTTTAAAAAAATAAACAGAAATTTAATAAAAAGAATTAAGACAGAGTTTTGAAGAGACACCTTACTATTGGAGAGATGCAATGTTTAGAAGAAGTTTTAATTGATTATTTCATTAAAACAATAAATAACAAACAGAGATTTAAAGATGTGTCTAAGCATGATGACATTGCAAGATGTAATTGGAACAAGACATGAAGCACATAGATGACTAAGGACATTCATAATGGCATTGACAAGCAAGCATGACAAGCAGGGAACATCTAGAGAGTCAAATGACCCATTATGTGCTCATTTGAAGATGATTTGGGAAAGACAAAGATTTTGGTGCAAAGATGACAAGGAGATGGTGACATGACAATATACAAGCAAACTTGATGACAAAGATGGCTGCAGGAATGATAAAATAGTGGACAAGGAAAAGATTGCAGGCATGCTAAATGAGGAAAATCGTTGGAATGATAGAAACTATTGCGGGCATAAGATATTTCCTATTGTGGGAATCTTCTTAGCACCACTTGCGAGCATCCCTTATGGCCACCTACGGGCATCCTGGTGTGAGCTGTGGGCACAAGGAAGGACTTGTTGCGGGCATTTGTGGGAGTTGTGGGCATCTTTGATGGCTCAAATGAGGAGTTGCAGGAATCTTTAAACCCTATATGCGAGCATATAGATAGCCCTTGCACGCATCTAAATACATCACCTACTGGAACCTTGAAGATGGACAGTGCGGGCATACTTATTGGAAGATCAAAGACCCCCATACGGGAATTTGAAGAAGGGTATGCGAGCATAAGAGAAGGCCAATTCTTGGCATAAAAAATTAAATTAAAATGATGATGATTTGTAAAATTAAATAAAATTTGTGATGAGGTCGGCCTCCTAAGACATGGAAATAAAAAACTATTAACGACCAAAAAAGGATGCAAGCTAACTGACCCATGCGTAAACAGCCAGGAGCCATTGAAAGCTGCATTGGTTTGGCGGGTGTGATTTCTACTAGTAGTTTAAAGGATTAATTGTATTAGTTTGTCGTATGTGCATTCATTATATATGAGATTATGCTAAATATTTTGTGGAATTCCTATCCAAGTGGCTCCTTTTCTTAATTTCCTGCTCCGATCTGCGTCCATAAAAAATTATATCTCATGTTGTCATATAGCCTGCCCTGCTCTGCCATAAATCCAATAATTTGAATATTTGCTTCTTGCATTTGAAGGCTTCCACCAAAGGTAGTATGCTCGGCAAGTCAAAGTGATCCTGCCGAATCTATAGAAAGTACCTCAAATGGCAATATGTAAGTCAAAATAAGTTCATTTTATTTCCCGTGATGAGATCCCAACTGTACCCCCTTTCAAATAAGATTTAAATAAATAATAATGTTAAATGAAAGATAGCCATATATCGTCGATATAGAGACAAAAATTCGTCGAAAATTTAAAAACGTTGATATTGCCACGGTTTTTCCGCCATGATAAAAAAATGAAGTATTAATCCATGAATGTTCAAAACATGGAAATATTTCGTGGAAAAATCTGCCCAAATGTATTAGTGACATATATTCACACATATGAAGTGTATCACCCCACCTTAGTGGATTTAGAGGCCTTGAAAAACTTGTCCAAGGTGTTTCCTATTCCTTCCAGTGTTTTTGGAAGTTAGAACTCCAAGGGGAGAGAGTATAGTCGAATCTAGACCAGGGCATGGGTGAAATCAAAACTAAAGTTTTTCATCCAATCTCAAGGGAAGAGTCTGGAAAAATTGTAGAAGTATGGCCCATTATTGAAAATGTGTTCTTTGTCTGCCTGATTGTGGAATGTTGTGGTGAAAAAACCCTTCAAACCTTGTTATAGCTCATAGTTCCCTCTAGGTATCCACCATGTCTCGATCCAGTGAATCATAGCCCACTCTGATGGCCATAGCCCCCAAAAATTTCCTCTTAGAGCATGGTCTTTCATAAATTGTGGTATCCTTCGTACCGGTCTAATTTCACTTTGTATCTAGGAATCGTTACTGATTGAGGAATGCACTTCCCCAGTTCCCAGATTTGAGCCACCTTTGGATGCGAGGTAGATGCTTCTTGAGAAGGATCCTTGCCCTTGTACCAAAATTTTGTTGAGTCTATAGAGGGGGCAACTCGTTTGGGTTTCCTTACCACCATTGATTTTTTTATTTCTAAGGTCCAAGTTCTTGGTCAAGGATCGGTTGCATCATGATAAGAATGGAGGGAAGGATGCCCTCCCCCACTTGACGCCACCATGGAGAGATTCCAAGAGGAAGCCAGGTCACGGAGCAATGGTAAGGCTTCTCCTATATACAATGAAACCCTAACCAGTGAATCCTAAAGGTGGTTTCAAATGAGTTGTTAATCAAGTTGGAATATAAAATTGGTACATCTAATTTTGGTCTATTCTAATCGTATATTTTATGAAATGTATCCCATTTTGCACAATGAGGATATTGATACATCCAAATAGTTGTCTATCAATGAATTGGGATAATGATATATGAATGAAGACTTGAGTTGTTTGAGTCTATTTGTAGTTTCCAAATGTAGGTTCAAAGGGGAGGTTGCAAGCAACTTTGAGACACAACATATGATGGTGTCTCCCTGGAGGCTAGATGTGTCGCTCCCTATTGTCCATTGCCAATATGCTGATAGATGAATTAAAATACAAAGCATCATTATCTTGGTTTGCAATTTTTTTTGTTTTCATTGTGAAGTTCTTTGGCCCTTGAAGGAAATAGTAACAACTTCATATTTGCAAATATTTTTTCCTTCTTCTATTTAATAATAAATATGGATTTTTCCACACTAGCCATTTACATCGCGCATGTTATTTAATAATAAATATGGATGTTTCCACACTCCCCATTTACATCACACATCCGATAAAGAGGGGAATGTTGTGGGTTGTTACACAGATGGTGTGCAAAGTGGGAATGGGCATAGGACGGATAGGCATGACTTGGTTGATTTGTTATTCATAATTTGGCAATTAGGTTCATGGAAGCAACCTCCACATTTTCATCATGCTTGCAAATTATCATGAATTAAATGATCTAAGTAGATAATATGTTTTTTTGCAAATCTACAATAGTTAATTTAAGAATTGAAATAATATCATGATAAATGTGGCATCTATCTTTATAATAAAGAATAATGAAGCGTCAAAATCAGAACCCTTCAGTTGTTGATGGCAATGTTGAGATTTAAACACTAGAGTATGTTTGAATAGTATATAAACTTGACATAAGGACACATGGTTGCGGGGCATAATAATTATTTGATGCCAATGTTGACTTTTAAACACTAAATTATGTTTGAATAGTATATAAACTTGAGCTAAGGACACATGGTTGTAGGGCATTATAGTTTGAATTTTGAAAACTACGTTACTTTGCATAGAAATGTAACATCACATAAACCAACCTAATTAAATAGAAAAAAGAAATGCATGCGTAAAAATTGACTTGTATTTCAGTATTTTTTGTAAAGGAGGAAAAAACTATCATAACTTGGTTTTCGAATTGGTAGTGAGGACAGTTGTTGTTGGTTGCTAACCGTGAATGCGACACAACAGGATTTGAACCCTAAATCTGACGTCAGAATCCGATGTCATCTGACATTTTGTATGGATGTGTCGGACAGCAATCATTAAAAAGAACGACAATCAGGAAAGTTTTATAGCATCGTTGAATATCCGACACATCAGGCGTCGCATATCCGACCCCCAGAGTGTAAGAAATTTGACGGTCTGGTGTCGAATATTCGACAGAATGGTGTTGAATATTCGACAATCTATCGACCCAAAAGTGTCGATTTTTCAACCCCTTAGCGTCAGATATCCGACGGTATGTGTAGGTTTAAAAAAAAATAATGTAAGGTTTACATGATTTGAAAATTGTGGTCCCATATTTTCAACGGTAACTATGTTCAAGGTGTTGAATATCCGACGCCTGGCCATTATAAATATAATTTTTTTTAAACATTTTGACATGTTTGTTGTAGAAGCGACGAGCGATTTGTGAAATTATTTGTTCATCGACGGACTGTTGTCCGACAATTGCACACCAGTAGCAGAAATCTAATGAAAGTTGTCTCCTCACTTGGGAAAGTGGGAGAGGTGTGACCTTGGGGGCAAGCACAGAGCTAGGTACTGTCACCTACTCCTAGCTCCTCCATTTAGGTTAACTCCTAACGAAGCCAAGGGGGGTAGTCCCTAACAAAGAGTTTTCTAAGGCTCAATGTGGTTAAAGTATTTTAATTAGTTACAGATGTGGATGGGTGTTATTTAGGAGTTTTTATGATTAGAAGTGTTTATTTATTATGAGTATGACACTTAATCAAAAGCAATCCACGTTGCTAGCAAGAGATTTAAGCAATGAGTAATGATTCCATACTTTAATTACGCATTCAGAGAAAGAAATTATAATAAACCACAGACAATTGATCAAATAAGATAATTATGCAAATTAAAAAGAATCAATCCCTTATGGAGTTAATAATACTGAAATGCGCAAGAGAATTAAACACAAGTCTAGAAATCAAACTAGTGGATATTAGATTGTGCAGGTGTTCTTGGTAGGTTTTAAGAATTTTATGTGTTCTTGATTAGGGTGTCAACGAAGGTTTGTCAAAAGCCAGGAGAAAATTCCAAGTTCACTCCGTTGAAGACATGTCGGGCTTGCCCAGTATCCCAGGCTGGTATCGCAAAGATTGACCAGCTAGCTGAGAAGCTTAGACAGCGGGGTTCCAACGCCACTACTAGGAAGTACTTTAGAAGGTTCTCTGCAATGTCAGTGTGTTGGTTACTGGGTTTTAAGTTTTATTAAGTTACTCTTGCAAGAATAAAGATCCAGTGTCGTTTCTGGGTACTCCGATCTGAGATCGATCAGAGCATACTCCGGCAAGGAGAGAATGAAGTTAATTAATTAAGGGGTGTGTGTTGCAAGTTTTATTAAACAAGTTAATTAGGGCTCTCCAACAGAGAGCGCTCTTGACCCCGTCTTATGAAAGTGGTTCAAGAGACTTAGCTAATCTAAGATGCCTAATGCAGGGGTATCCAGTTCTATAAATGCTCTCCGATAGAGAGTGCTCTTGACTTGTGTTACTGCAAGTTCAAGAGTCTTACTTAAAATGTTAAACTTAAAAAGAAATAAAACATGAAAATCTAACTACCCAAGAGTCTCTTTTGGGATTTTTAGGGCCCTTCCCGGGAAAGCAATGGGGTAAGTATACAATAATAAATTATGCCACGTTCAGTTAACAATCAAGAAAATACTTTTACTTCATTTTCTATGGATAATAAATTAATCAAAACATGCACTACTTGATTATGGTTATGAAATTATCCTACCCTATTCTACCATTAGCAATTTAAACAAAAATGAAAAGCATGACAATGAGACGATACAAGCTTCCCCCAAATGGGGGAAGAAGCATGTGGGAGCCATAAAAAGGGGGTTGTCCAAAGAGAAGAAAGAGGGCTGCAAAACTGAGTGAAAAGAGGGCAGCGAAGAGGAAGGAGGAAAGGCAAGCCAAACAAGGCAATGAGAGGGAAGCCAAAGGATGGAAAGAAGTAAACTAGGGCTTCCTAAGTAACCAGTGACCAAAATAATTTTAAAGAAGAATTTATGAGATGGAACTTGAAGCAAACAAAGACTCTTAAAGCCTTCTTCTTGGAAACATCCAAGTTACTGTAGATCTTGCAGAAAAACCAATGTTAAAAGAAAAACTTGTGATCTTGAAGATGAGCTAGATGCAATCGAGCTCACAACCTTCTCCAAGATGGTAGATCTTGTCCAAGATCAAAGCACTTCAAATGCCTAGTGAGATCAATCAACTAGCATGCTAATAAATATAAAGACTCATCAACATTAATATAACTAAATATGTCTTGCTCATGAAATCTTTTAAATAAACTAGCATTATCAACCAACTTATCAACTGTAAATGGAATATTTTACGTTCAAAATAGTAGACTTATAAAACTAATTGATTAGATCATATATGAGCATTTAAAATGAAATAGATGGACAGAAATCACCTCACAAAATTCATTCACCAAAAGTACTGAGTTGCATGGACCTCCAAAGTCTTGATTTTATTCCAAAATATGAGCATAAGCCATTACAAATTCTTACAGAGTAATTTTACAATCAAGGATCCATCCCAATAGAGCTAAAGAAGCCTCTATTTATACAATGAAAGAAGAACCCAAAACCCTAAAACCAGAAAACCAGACCTAACCGGACTGGCACACCAATGAAAGACCAGACCTGAAGAAGATGAGCTAAGAGTGAGGGGAGGCCTCCACCTAGGCAGGCGCCCTCACTCCAACCCTAAACAGTGAAAACCAAGCCCAGATTGAGCCCACACATGTGATGATGCCCCTGTTGGAGAGAGAGGGCATGAGCTTGAGAGAGGGGCGTGATCTTGCTAAGGGAGGTGTGAGCTAGGTAAGGAAGAGCTGTTGCTAGGTTTGGAGGAGCCATTGCCGGTGTAATCATCAGTCCCTGCCTTGATCAAATCATCAAACCAATGAGTGCTCTCCATCTCATCCAATTCAGGATTTTAGTTGGAGATGACAAGTCCGTTAACTGAATATATCTTTATTGCTCACTGAATGCTAACTGAAGCTGAGTTATGATAACTCCAATCATCATAAATTCCCATTGAGATGTCATTTATCCTTTTATTTCACTAAATTTGGATTAATTTGGAGAGTTTTGAATTTTCTCCAAAATAATCAATTTTTCCCCATAAATGACGTTTTTGAGAAAATGTGCATTATGTGTCCGATTGATAATCTGAAAGTTGGATCTGACTCGTTGGTCGGTCAAGAATGATTTTTGGCTTAAGTTTAGAGCCTTCAATCACTGAATTCGGGGTCAGGATGACTAACTTATTACAAACACGATTTTTCCATTTAATTTATTGAAAAATTAATAAAAAAACTTAGGGAAATAATTAAATAATTAAAAAATAATTTTTTAAACCGTCTGGTGAAAAAAATTTGAATTTTTTTTAATGGTCCTATTGACTTAGGACATGACCATGATTTATTCTAGCAATGCCTAGTAGGCTTATATACAGTTAGTTGGGCTCTAATAACCCCCAAGGCCCAGAATTCAAAATCGGGCATTCCACTTTGGAGGAAGCGGGAGAAAACCTCGTCAATTATACTTGGCTATAGGCAAAGCATAATTGTCAAGGGGAAAAAACTCCCTAGAATACCTTAGTTGAAATTCTACGTCTTAGGAGACCGAACCACTCAAAACACCCTACTAGTACATTTTATTACAAACCCCGCGGGGCCATGGTCAAAATTATTCAAACAAAAAACTGGCTAGCAAAAATTGGCTAGACACAAGGACGGATCAACTGATACATTGGGATCAAACATTTATCATGTTTGTCAACTGGTGGCTCCTCAGCTAATCCAACTAAGTGCAAAATTAGTGGATAACACGGACGATTTGCGAAAATTATTTGTTCCTCGATGGACGTTTTCAGGAATTGTTTTATTCTTCAACGGGCGGTAGTGGGATTTTTTTTTTCATCGACAAACAGTTTGCCAGGAATTTTTTAGTCTTCGACTTCTCTTCGTTTGAAAAAATGTTGATGCATGGAACTTGATTTTTTAATACAACTAGTTATATTCATTCACGAAGTTTGTGACAACAATGTCAAATAGAAATATTCTAGATCCAAACAAAGACAACCGACAATTGCTTGCTAGACTATGGGATGCAATGAAACGAAGGGGTGATGGCAAATGTTATTGTCTGTGTATTCAATGCAGGGGATTTAAGAGGAGAAGAATATTGATCTCAACAGCCACAAAACATTGCAGGGAACATGGACACGTTGAGGGGGGGAATGAATATCGTCCATTTGTAGGTTTAGCATTATAAAGTTTATTATATTCTTTTTTTTGGTAATTGTATGTATTATTTTTATTTTTCATATGTTAATGTATATCTATTGATGTTTCCATGTATTTATATTAAAGGAAAGGCACCCTACAGTATATCATCCAGAGGAAGTGCTTTCAAAACAAGTTCAGGATTAGGATCATGGAGCGTATATGTTTAATGGAGAACAGGTGAATGATCATATTGAACAAGATGATCATACCTATAATGTAATTGAAGATGATGGTGCAAATACATTGATCCATGATTCATTTAATGTTAGAATGGATGATGACGATGACATTGAGAATGAAAATGATGATGACTTTGATGATGTTCATGATATACCTCTTCTCAATAAGGCATATGAACCCCCTTATGAAGGCTCCAAAACAAATCTTCTCTCTACTATATTGTTGATAATGAACTTGAAGGTTATGAATGGTCTTTTAAACATTGCAATCACACGGATGCTAAGGTATGTAAAATAATCCATCACATATATAGGATCGTGATAAAGTTTATATGTATTCCTCTAATAATTATATTATTAACTCATTATTGATCATCGTACGGATGAAGCATGTTTCATTAATATTATTTATTTATTACATTAACTATTTTTTTTAGTTTTTTGTAGCTTGATAGCTGAATTTTTGTTACCACCATCAAATATTTTACCTCGCACATATCGAGATTTATCTTCCATCATGAAAGAGATTGGAATGCATTATGAAGCAATTCATGCATCCCCCAATGACCATAGTATATATTATAATCGGCATGAATTTGCAACAGAATGTCCGGAATGTCATGTAAGTAGATATCGTACAGATAAAGTAACAAAAAAGGTGCCTCGGAAGTTTCTTCGTTATATTCCCATCATTCCACGTTTGCAACGAATGTTCAGGTGCAAAAACATAGCGCAATTTATGGATTACCATGCCAGGAACAGAAGTCAAGATGATGTTATCCAAATGCCTGCAGATGGTCTTGCTTTTCGAGATATGGAGGAAAAGTGGCCTCACTTTAAAGAAGAACCATGTAATCTTAGGATTTCTTTGGCAACAGATGGTGTTAATCCATTTGCACAGATGAAATCCATTTACACAGTGTGGCCTATTTTTGTTATCAACAATAACATTCCTCCATGGTTGTCAATAAAGAGGAAGCACATAATGTTGTCGATGATTATTCCAGGCTTTTTTGTCGAAAACTGTTTTATTTATAATGTAGTTGTGGCATCTTATTTGTCGTATTATGTTTCTTAATTTCATATATATATCTATTATTTTACTCTTGTGCATGGTTTATATGTCTTAATGGTTCTCATAATGATATATTTTATATGTACTTCAAATCAAACAGGTAAGTTCTAAGTCAAAGATATGAATGTATACGTCGAACCTCTTATAGATGAGCTATTGAAGTTATGGAATGGCATAACTATGTATGACATATCTAGACCAATACGACAAAGGAAATTTCAACTCCATGCAATGGTTGTATGGACAATACACGATGCCCCTGGGTTAACTTCATTTTGTGGTTTGTAATTTTAAGTTCCACTTTAATTGCATTTAATGATTATATGGAGTAGTTAGAATAGTTTATATATGAATATATTTGACATAGATATTCCATATCTAAATATTTTAGGTCTTCAGACAAAGGGTAAATTTGCATGTCCAGTTTGTGGTCCCAAGATAAAATCTCGTCGTTCAAAAAGCTTAAGAAAGGAGTTGTTTGATGAGTATAGGCATTTCCTCTCTAAGAATCACAGGTATAGAACAACTGAAAAAAATCTTTTCAGTGGGCAGTAGGAGACTGCATTAAAACCATGGATAATGACACCTCACCTTTGGAAGATGCAATACAATAGAAATCATCATCATGGTATGTATGGATCATCGTATATGAATTGTTATGTATTTTAATTTTTATTGTGAGTTGTTTATTGTAGTGGACATATTTGATTTATGATGTAATTTATTTATAAAATAATATTCATGATGTCCATCATGATCATGAAGGAATGAATGGGCTTCCACGAGGAATGAAAAGTTATCCTATTCAATTCAACAGGTTTCCCTACTATGAGCACCTACAAATTGCTCATTTGTTTGATACAATGCATATTGGAAAGAATGCTACTGAAACCTTATGGCGACTACTAGAGCTAAGGAGGGAGAAAGATAAAGTTGTGAAAGCTTGCAAAGACATTCAAGAAAGCAACCATGCAATGAAAGACATCATCCAATTTCATACCAACGGAGAACAAGTTAATATAAACTCAATTCCATGGATGTTTACGGAGCAACAAAGCAATGTTGTCAAAGAAGTAATGCGGAAAATTAATTTTCCCACTGGATTTTGTGCGAACTTGAAGAATATCATAACCAAAAAAGGTGATTTTGCGGGGGTCAAAACACATGATCGGCATGTCTTCATCAAGGTAATTATTATTGTTATGTCCATATAATTTTTTTTTCTTTTCATTTTACTGCGTATATTTTTTTTTCTTGTTTGTATACTCTTTGTTTAATAAATGGCGTGGTTTGTATATTGATACAGTATGTTCTACCTCTCTCTCTCCCGGACAACTTCAACAACAATGTCAAACAAGTTATATATAATCTTGGTAAATACATGAGGTAACTAGGGATTACTTGCATGTGCTTAGTGTTTCTTTAATTCTCCGTATAATTTATATTTGTTTTTTTTGTGCACTATGTCAGCATATATTGTAATTTAATGTTTATTTTTGTTAAATATCGTTATTGGTTTGTGTCACTTGTATATGGTTGACATCTAAAGAAATCCATAAAGAAGATATAAAGTATTGGAGGAGAGAAATTCCTCGTCTCAAGTGTGAAATGCAAAAGCATCTACCATTGGCATTTTTCAATGCACATGAACACTACCTCATACACCAAGTTGAGGAGATTGAGTTGTGTGGACCTGTGCACTCAAGGTCCATGTGGATGGTTGAGAGGCACTTGAAATTTATGAAGGGTTTGGTGAGACAACGAGCACATGCTGAGGGTTCTATGATGGAAGGATATATGGTATACCAAAACATGTTGTATTTTAGTGAATATCTTCCTATTTTAGCGTCAAAGCTCAATTTACGTCACATTTGTGATCCGAAATCCAATAACAAATTTGAAGGGGAGCAACTGAAGGGGAAAGGTAGATTGAGGAAGCTGAAAGGTAATTATTATCTAGTGGATGTTTATTATATCGTTCATATTCTAATTGTATTTTCTAGTCATAATTGCTTCAATTAAGAGCATATACTTTGTTCAGGAGATTTCCACCTTTCTTTCGTTTTAATGGTTATTGTCATTAAACAGTTGGTTAAGAATGGGATGCAATTCATTTATAAATCGCAAACAATCTTGACTGGATGAAGGTATGGATTGAACGATGCGAAAAATCGAGTCATGGAATATCATGGGAAGGTGTGGCTTCATTGGTAAAAGTAGCACAACGCAATGGAGATAGAAATCTAACAGAAAGGGAAATCGATTTGGCATATGGTGTAAAAGATAAAATGGCAAGCATATAATTAATCAATCCCTCTAAATATTTTATTTTTAAAATTACATTTTGACGTACATGTTCTTCTTTTCCATGTATTGTTGCATAAGGACTGAATGGTTGTGTAATCTTTTCCTGTATTTCTTATTGTAGGTAAAACACCATAAGGCTATGGTCTGCAATGGAGGTAGATATCGGATCAAAAAATTGGATGAAACAAAGAAAACATCAAATTCTGGGATATCTGTTGTCTTTGAGGTTACCAATGTTTCATCTAGAATTGACAAACATCCAGAAGTCTCAGAAAATCGATACTATGGGTATTTGGAAGATATTATACAGTATGACTTTAAATCCTTTAAGGTAGTTCTATTCTTTGTCAAATGGTATAGGTTACAATTGAATCAACGTGATCCTGATAGAACTATTATTGAACATGATAATGGATTTACCATGGTAAACACAAGGTTGTTTGAGCCAGGAATAGAGCCCTATGTTCTTCCAAGCCAATGTGAACAAGTATTTTACTCAAAGGTTCCAGGTAAAGTGGGCTAGTCATTTGTTGGGAGACATGATCCAAGGGGAAGGCCGGTAAGGTATAACCTAGACAATGCTAATGAAGAGGGTTCTCTGGAAGAAGGATAAAATGATGCAAAGCATGATCAATGTGAGTTAGATGATGATGATGATCCGGGAGAAGATGTACTCCAAGAAATAGTTGAATCGGATGATGTAGAAAATAATGCCGATGAAAGTTATACCAACGATGACACAATGAGCATAACTGATGATGATGATGATGATGATGATGATATGGCCAACCCTTAGAATGTTGACTCTGGATCTGATGATACATATGATGACTTGGATGAAGAAGACAATGACATGGATGAAGAAGATGATGAAATATAATTAATGAAAGGTAAATATCCTCATGATCATTGTCATCATCATTACCATTGTCATCGTCATCATCAAAATCATAATTATCATCATCGTCGTCATCGTCATCGTCGTCAAAATCATAATTATCGTCATCATCGTCATCATCATCATCTTCATCGTCGTCTTCATCATCATCATCATTATATTCATCACCATCATCATCATTAAAATTAAGCCTAGATCAAATTAATTACTTCATATCATCATCGTCGTCGTATGTAGCATCGTCATCATCTTCGTCATCATCATCGTCATCGTCATATCGTCTTCATCATCGTCGTCGTGATATCGTCTTCATATCGTCATCGTCATTGTCATCGTCATGCTCATCAACATAATCATCACCAACATCATCATCTTGATCATAATCGATGAAGATGACATCATTATCCTCATGATCATTATCATCATCATTATCAATATTGTCATCGTCGTCATCAAAATCATAATTATCATCAGCATCGTCGTCGTCGTCGTCGTCAAAATCATTTTTTCATCATCATCTTCATCATCATCCTCATCATCGTCATCGTCATCATCTTCATCATCTTCATCGTCATCATCATCATCATCATCATCATCATCTTCATCGCCATCTTCATCATTAAAATTAAACCTAGATCAAATTAATTACTTCATGTCATCGTCATCGTCGTCTATAGCATCGTCATCATCTTCATCATCGTCATCGTCATATCGTCTTCATATTGTCTTCATCATCATCATTGTCATCGTCATATCGTCTTCATCATCATCATCCTCATCAACATAATCATCACCAACAACATCATATTCATCATAATCAATGAAGATGACATCGTTATCCTCATTATCAATGTCATCATCATTATCATTGTCATCGTCGTCATCAAAATCAAATTATCATCATCGTCGTCGTCATCAAAATCATAATTATCATCATCATCTTCATCATCGTCATCATCATCGTCGCCATCATCATCATCTTCATCGTCATCATCATCGTTAAAATTAAACCTATATCAAATTAATTACCTCATATCATCGTCATCGTTGTCTGTAGCATCGTCATCGTTGTCCTCATCATCAACGATGAAATATAATGAAAGGTAAATATTTAATTACACCTATTATTTTATCTTATTTCTTTTTAAAAAGAGTTACGAACATCATCATCATCATCATGTGTATCATCATCGTCATCATCCTCACCATCCTCATGATCACCATCCTCAACATCATCATCATCATCATATATAATAATAATCATCATCATCATCATCATAATCATCATAATCATCATCATCATAATCACCCTCATCGTCATCTTCATCATCGTCGTCATCGTCGTCTTCATCATCATGACCATCATCATTGTCATCATCATTATTATTGTCATCGTTGTCATCAAAATCATCATTATCATCGTCGTCGTCGTCGTCATCTTCATCATCGTCGTCATCATCATCATAGTGTGAAGATAAGTGTTTTAAAACACTAATATCTTGAGAGTGTGAGTTAATTATATTTCCAAATACTATAAATAAATATTAATTTAAAGTGATTTATGCCTAAACCTTTATCATTTGATAATGCACATAATCTACATTGTAGTTAGTAACACACATGGTTTTCTTTTGACGTGATATTTGCTAATAAAAATAAAGTGAATATAGCTATAAATATTTAATTTATTTATATTTGAAATATTTTTCCATAAAATATTTTATATGAACTTTTAGAATTTATCATTTTATTTTTGTTTTGAATGTTTTAAGTTTATTTTTAAAAAGTATTTAATTTAAAAAGATATTTATATAGAAGAATGTAGTAAGCAAAATTGATGTCCAAAATTTTTACTTAGTTTATTGCTATAATAAAAATATTAGATGTTAAGAATGTAGAACATAACATTAATGTTTTTTTTTAATCTTTTACATACCTTATGGCTCACGAAAAGATATTAGATTCCAAATTTTTCATATATCTTTGATCTTACCGCAACTTTATAGTTTGGTGACAAACATCAAAATTATTTTAGATATTTAGACTTTGTTAAATTGCCACAACAATGGCTTCTTAAGTTGTCTAAATGTTGTCATTCCACCCACCAAAGTTTGACTCTCCTAATTGTTGTCATTCCACCCACCAAAGCTTGAGTCTCCTCAATAACATATATGTGCCTTATAGCTATTAAATAAGATGTATGTCAAGGTTCTTAGTAAAAGTGTATGTGATAATAAATCATTGTTCTCTTCTTTCTTTTATTAGGAATTAATGACTTTTTTTTATGATGGTGATGACAATGATGACGACAATGTTACCATATTAGTCTATCATGTATTTTGTTATATTGAATCCAAGCTCAAAAAGGGCAAAAATAAGATTATAATGATTAGAAAAGAATTGGGCCCTTTTTAATTTGGAAATTGATTTAAAAAGAAAATTGCCAAGCCATGCATGCTTTCAAAATCATCATCCTCGTGATGATTGTCGTCATCATTATCAAAATCATAATTATCATCGTCGTCGTCATCCTCACCATCCTCATATCATCATCATCAACATCATCATCATCATCATCGTCTTCATCATCATCGTCTTCATCATCGTCGTCTTCATCATCAGACATCATCATCTTCATCATCATCGTTGTCATCATCACACTTCATCATCATCATCATCACACGTCATCATCTTCGTCACACATCGTCATCGTCATCATCATCTTCATCATCATCATCATCATCATCATCTTCATCGTCAGCATCATCATCTTCATGAACATCATCATCATGTGGTTCATCATCGTCATCATCCTCACCATCCTCATCATCATCATGAACATCATCATCATCATCATCATCATCTTCATCATCATCATCAACATCATCATCATCATCATCTTCATCATCATCAACATCTTCATCATCATCATCATCATCATCATCATCATCTTCATCATCATCAACATCTTCATCATCATCAATGTCATCATCCATCAACATCATGATCATCCATCATCATCGTCGACGGCGGCTGCGTTGGCGGCGTCATCATCACCAACATCATCGTCGCCATCGACAACATCATCAACGTCATCATCATCATCATCATCAACATCGTTAGCATTTTCATCTTTTCATATGATATCAAGATGGTCATCACCATCATCATCATCATCATCATCATCATCATCTTCATTGTCGTCATCTTCATCATCGTCATCTTCGTCTTCATCGTCATCATCATCTTCATCCTCATAATCAGCATCCTCATCTTCATCAGCATCATCATCATCATCATCATCATCATCATAATGATCGGTGTCATGGATAACATCATGATCATCATCAACATCATCATGATCAACGACATCCTCATCCTCATCATCATAGATTCACTGCACACATAAAGACTCACATAGATACACCCCCCTCTTTGTATATATAAAAAAATAAAACATAGTATAAATAAATAAATAAAATAACACATAGTATACATATATAAATAAAACATAGTATATATATATATAAATAAATAAAATAAAGCATAAATTAATTAATTAATTAAAACATAAAACAATATATATAAATAATTATAAAACAATTATTTATAATACAGATATATAAATAAAATAACAAAAACATAAAACCACAAAAAAAACACTAATAGTGGCGCGCTATTTTGCTTTCAGCTTCACGAGAAAGCTTCTTCTGTGCATCTCGTCGGGTGCTTGTGTTCAGTGATCACAAGAAATCTTCTTCCTCTGTGCCGTGCATCTCGTCAGTGCTTGTCGTTCAGTGATCAAGGGTCGATTTGCACAATTGGATGGAGAACAATATCAGTGGGAGCAACGATTTGGACTGGCCACGAAGAATAAGGAGAGTGGATTGTGGTTTTGTAGCGGACAAGGAGGCCAATTTTCAGTTGAGACAATGCATCCCAAAATTGTGAGTACCATGCCCTAATTCATGTCTATTTTTAATTTTTTAAGATAGTCCTGCAAATCTCCAGGGTTTCTTAGCCAATACAAGAAAGGCAGAGGCTATTAGAGCAGGCTTAGACCCAAGTTGTGCAGGGTTGGTACGTTTCAATCCCGCCTTCTCAATTTAGGCTTTGGATCAAGAAAACCCCCATTTTTACGGGGTCAGATTATCCTCACTCTCTCATCTAGTGGTGATGTGTTCCTTCTCACTTGGTTATGGTGAACGGGATCTTGTGTGGGTGAGCATTTAGACACCTCATTTATATACCTTGCCTACTTGATTACTTTACTTTTACCAACAACCCAAAGGGTCTCTATCTATACTACCTACTTCTTCACCAACTTGAATCCTTCCTTTTTTAACCATTGTTTGTAATGCATCCGAATTCAACTGTGAATTTTTTTGAGAGGAAAGCAATAAAGGAAAAAGGATTTCAAAGTATTATTCCTCAATGGCGTGTTCAACAGATCCTCGGGTAGTAGGAATAGAATAGATAGTTGTGTTATCTTTATCAGCTTTCAAACATGGGTTTTCTTCACTGTGCATGCATTTACATTGATCAGCTAATGACAGACCCAATTTGACAGTTTCAGCTAACCCGCATTTGACCCATATTGGCTTATATGGATTCTAAAGTCTGGCCAGTCTTAGCGTTACAATTAGTGGACGAACCCACCACTTTTTGGTTCACATTCAAACTGGTTTGGTTGTTTTTATGTGAGTTATCTCAGCAATCGGTTCCCAAAAAAGCTATTAAGCCAACCCCTGCACCCAAATGAGATGCTTAAGGGAGGTTTAGAGAAGGATTCGAGTTCCACCATAGCCACGATAGATAGAGTTTTTCTACTCACATGTATGCTCGGTCCGGTGGAGAAGGATGAAAATCAGTCACTGCCCCGAGCAGGATTGTCAAGCCATATTTTGTTACAAGCAAGAAACTCGAACCTAACCCCTAGATCATTCAAGATCATTATAAAAGCCCTAGGTTAGAAAGAAACTTGAACTTAACCCAGTATTTTCTAAATTGTAGCGACAACATGGGTTTGCCAGAATTCTGTGAAATGTTATGGATTTCTTCTTTAAGGTGTTTTATTATAGAAACCTTATATTAGAAAGCAACTCGAACCTAACCCAGTAATTCCCAAGCTCTAAACACCATGAGAGCTTGGACTATACAATATATTTTCATTAAGTGATTGAATGAAGTAATCCACTTACAATAACTATTTTTTCAAAATATTAATTTTTTTTCTACATACCTGTAAATATCATCATCAAACAAAACTGTCCATGAGGACAGAGTTGAAGAACTCTGTCCACATGAACTATACCTCACAAAAGATAACAAGTGTTCAGCCAAGCAATGGTGAAGATTCGTGGTATTATGCTTCACAAGTTTGCGATGTTGCAACCTAATGAAACATAATACCACAAATCATCATCATTATTAGCCAACACTTATTAGCTATTTTAGAGTTAGTGAATTGAAAGTGGCTAAGTCAATGCAAAAAAGAAAGGTAATAAGTTTGACTAAATAAACTATTTTGATAATTGTACCTACTTCTTCTGCTACATGCATTGCTTGCATGCCTCACATATCTCGACGTACTATCAAAATTATTATTATTGGTATGTGTACCTTCTCTCACTGACAGTCTTCTTCCTATTTATTCTCCAAAACAACTATATTATAGGGCCTTTTGGCATGACATTGTTTTGCATGCAAATTTTATTTTGTCAATCTAGCATAACTAAAGCACTGAACCTACAAACATACTATCAAAACAATAGAATATCAGTTTGGGATACTATATTTTTCCATTCGGTGATCCAGTACCTTTTGTAATACCTTCAACCCTTCAAAAGATAGGGGATAAGAGAAGGTACATGTGGTACCTAACAAGGAGAACCTAGATAATGCCTATAAACGAGTCATTAATGGTGATGATAAAAGATAGTTTCACCTTTGCATTGCTTCAATAGCCTATAAATAGTAAAGAATCCCTACTCTAGAAATATCATTTCAGAAAACAAAACACACCATAATCCACGCGTAATTTGATAAATGAATGGAAATAACTATCAATGGGCAATAATAATAATAATAACAATATACCCATAGATCCTAGTTTAGGGATGTATTGAGGTTTATACCACATATTTGATAGTGTATGCATCCAATACTTTCTCATTACTTGATCACTAATATCAATTGATATACCATCACTCTTATTGGTAACTCCAATTTTTCACATTTCTAGTAACCTACAACTTCCAAACTCTTTGTTCTCACAGAGTTTTTGTGAGGTTATGGGTGCAAAAATATTGGAGATTGGCATCCTAAGGTTGATATTAGTACCTTCAATTTTTTATATACCATGATAGTTTTATGGTTGCTAATCCCAAGGATCCTCCTTAATTGATACGTCATGATAGTTTTATGGTTGCTAACCCCAAGGGTCATCAATTGGTAGATGCTCATGTGAAAGCTCTCATAGGACTCAAGATCAAATCTAAAAGAAGAAGAAAAATCTAAAATTAAGTTTAAATTTAAAGAAGAAAAATCTAAAATTAATTACCATTCTACGCAATATTACATACATATTATTAAATATTTAAATATTTAAAATATTTTATTATTATTAATTAGGGCTTCCTTAGGGTTGAAAATTAGTATGGGAAAACAAGTTAGCGTTGCCTTAGGGTTGAAAATTAATATGGGAAAACAAGCATCATCAAGACAAGCTAGAATGAATAAATCAGCAAATATTACAGACTGATATAAATGTATGTAAAACATTCTTTTCATTCCTGAACATGCCAAGTAGCAGATCTAGAAATGTTCGCTCTTCACCACCATGGATTAGATATATATATATATATGATTGTTGTAGGTTACTAGGAAATATGCCTCTGAAGTGCTGGGTTATGCACTACGGAGTAGCACTGAAGAGGTTAAAACATCCACTCTACAGGATCTCCAAGAACTCAACATCATTATTTGTTCATTACTGTAAAGGCGATGTACTAGAAGATTTTCCTGGACTTGTTGATTTCACCATGATGTTGAACGTAAATGATAAACAGAGAGGAGCACTAAGCAAGCTACAACACTTTGTAGGAAATCGAATGAGTAGAGATATAATATCTGCAGCAGTCTGCATACATCCTTCACTTGAATGATGTTAGTTCTTGGCAATCCTAACATCATTCAAGTGAAGGATGTATGCAAACTGCTGCAATATCATGATTCGACCATGAGGTGCTTAGTTGATTGGAAATTGGGTTAGGTAATACTTGGCCATTAATGGATAATCACGAATCTTATGGTTTATGCTTTGGGTATTAAAGCAAGTACTAGGTATTTTGATGTCCTCTATTTTTTATTTGAACATTTTATGTCAATTTTCACCGTGTCTGGTTTTTTTTTTGTCCCTCTTACAATTAACACGATAAGATGACCTTTGTGGTTTAGACAATTGGTTAGCTTTAGAATTATTCCCTGGTGTGAGTGATATTTGATGTTTCCTTGCCCTTTTTCCATCCCCATGGTTTCATCAAATCATTGAGGAAGGCATGATATGGTTAATTTAAGATCCTTTTGATTTGTGCGGAATAGTCTTTTTTGGTTCTTTCTACTATGGGATTGCCTTAGGGTTTCCTTAGGGTTGAAAATTAGTATGGGAAAACAAGTTAGCGTTGCATTAGGGTTGAAAATTAATATGGGAAAACAAGAATCATCAAGACAAGCTAAAATGAATAAATCAACAAATATTACAGACTGATATAAATGTATTTAAAACATTCTTTTCATTCTTGAACGTGCCAAGTAGCAGATCTGGAAATGTCCGCTCTTCACCACCATGGATTATATATATATTGTTGTTGTAGGTTACCACTGGGAAATATGCCTCTGAAGTGTTGGGTTATGCACTATAGAGTAGCACTGAAGAGGTTAAAACATCCACTCTACAGGATCTCCAAGAACTCAACATTATTATTTGTCCATTACTGTAAAGGCAATGTACTAGAAGATTTGCCTGGACT
>LPNX010019183.1:20760-32280 GCA_001517045.1 Pseudotsuga menziesii | reverse complement strand
CCATAAAGAAAGATTTGAAAAAGATCTTTGAAATGACAGATATGGGACATCTCCACTATTACTTAGGAATTGAAGTCACTCAACATCTTAAGTACATATTCATATCTCAGAAAAAATATGTTGGAGAACTACTAAACAAATTTTGCATGACAGATTGCAATCCTATATCTACTCCAATGGAATAGAAAATGAAGCTCACATCAAGCGAAGGAAAAGAATTTGAAGATGCGACCAAGTATCGACAACTTGTAGGAAGTCTTATCTACCTTACAACAACTAGACCAGATATTTCTTATGTTGTTGGCATACTTTCAAGGTTCATGCATAAACCTTGTGAAGGACACTGGTCAGCTGCAAAGAGGGTTCTAAGATACTTGAAGGGGACTCAAGACGTTGGACTCAAGTACTCTAAAGTGGATGACTTCAAACTTATTGGGTACTCAGACTCAGATTTTGATGGCGCTAAGGAGACAGGAGTATCAACTTCTGGATACACTATGAGTATTGGATCAACAGCCATTTCATGGAGATCACACAAACAGTCAGTTCCAGCAGTTTCAACAATAGAAGCAGAATATGTGGCTGCAGCTGAAGCAACAAAAGAAATAGTATGGCTCAGGAAGATACTTGAAGATTTGCAAGAAAAACAAGAGAACTCCACTCCATTGTTGGTCGACAATACTTCTGCAATCAAGCTGGCTAAGAATCCTAGATTCCATGATCGAACCAAACACATCAACACAAAGTATCATTTGATTCGACATCATGTAGAGGCCAAGATAGTCCATCTTCGACATTGTTCCACAAATGATCAAGTTGCAGACATCTTCACCAAAGCACTTGGACGAGAAAAGTTTGAAAGATTCAAAAACATGCTTGGACTTACGAACACCCCTTCGGATTAAGAGGGGGATTGTTAGAATAATCCGTCGGGATTATTGTAAATAAATAATAAATAGGAATATGAATAGATAGGAAGGTGAAAAGGCTGGTTCTCAACCGCCACATTGTAATGTATAAATAAATGTTTCAGCGATGAATAGAATGGAATCGGGAGTTATTACCAACAGTTATTATGACTCTTAAAGGGTCCTAGATGAGATCTGGGCACTTTTAGGCCCTTCAACTTTCAAGCAAAAGAAGCCATAAACAACAAGTATGTGCACCCTAGCAAAGATGGAAAATATCATAAAACATATTAGGTAAAATGGATAATCATCTACAACATCACAACATCATTCATGGGAAAACTAAAAACCACTTACAACCATCAAAAGTAAGGGTTACAACAACAACGACTGTAGAGTAAGGAGAGAGGAGTGGCCAGGAAAATGAATAATCGGGCCAATGTAGAGTGGAAAAGTGACTAGCTAGAAGTTTGGAAGAGGAGATTAATCAAGATTCCTTGAAAAAGGAACTCACGTCAAAGATGCTTTTTGATGGAAGTGACCAACATACCAACTTCGTATCACTTCTATCCGAAGTAAATGTATATGAATGTGAAGATATGTTCTTTGAAGGAGATAGTCCATTAAAGGAGAACCTCCAAGCCCTGTACAGACATATATTGGCATAAATTGTAGTGTTATATTTGATGCATATGCATAACAAATCGTCTCAAGCTTGACAATGTTGAAAGGCCAAAGTACAGTGGCCACAAGCATACATATGAAGCTTATGAAGTCTACCCAATTCATGTTAGGAAAACGCAATGCAAGAAATAAATGAGAATGGAGACTTGTATGTAACTAAAAGAGGGCATACATTAGAATTTTTACAGCTACCAAATGCCCACACCTATTAACGAAACTCATTCTTGACAAGCTTTTTCTTTAACAAGTTTTTTGCTTATAAGTCTTTCCAAGTTTTTTTGCTCGTATTTTTCTATGCTTATGCCAAATTGTTTTTCGGCCATGGTGCAAGTAGAACCAAATAGGTATTTGTCAGACCTGTCTTCCTCCAGTTAAGGGAGTTTTGGAAGGCTAGAGGAAAGTGAGACATCCAGTAGGTCTACAAGGTCTAGATCAACTAGATGTCAGAAGATCAGAAGAAAATTCAACAAACACATGATTTTTTTTCTCAAAGGAGGGGGGTCATGTTCCTATGATGATGAGACAGGGGGAGACATCGGCGTGCCCTTAAGGTACCAAAACCTAGTGAAACAATCGGTGCCTAGTGATCTTCCTCAAGTAAACACTGATTTTTGTGTGAATGAGAGGATATATAGAATTGCATCGTCGTCATTGCATGGATTGGGGTTGTTTTGCATGGATGGCATAAAGGTTGGATACGGTAGATGTACAGAATTGATGGAGTATGTTGGACCCTATTACAACTACAGTGATTGGATGCGCCTGGTCTAATATACACGAAGTATGCGTAGATATGGGTTGTCAACGAATTATATACAACTAAAATACAAAGCTCAAAATAAAGGAGCAACATTGTACATGGACGAAAGGCCAAAAACAACTGGTAATATTGCGGGGTTTATAAACAGTACACAATCAGGGTCTACACTAAAGCAACCCAACTGTATATTCGAGTCGTGTGAAGGAAACGTGTCTTTGTATGTGCAATTAAATCAATAGCTGCTGGCGAAGAACTGCTTATTGATTACAATTTGAATCGTGTAGATACAAACACTGTTAGTATGGTTGTGGTATAACAAACAATTTAACCACCCTTTTATTAATTATTTTAACATATATAGGACTTTTCGTTAGCATATAATTGTAATTTTCTACTTTTCATGTTTCCTTATGTAACTTTTAGTATGTTTTTTATGCAAGGTTCTCTCAGGGGCACCTTAATCTCCGTAGATGTTTGTCGACCCGAGTCAAGGCAGCAGGTATACATCGATATTGCCAATGTAATATTAAATTTAGGATGGACATACATATACGTTGTTATGTATTTTCATTAGTATATTAGGTTAGTTTATATAATTTTATCTATTTTCCATGTAGAGTGTTGATCAGGGAAGCCAACCGGCTATTGATCAGCCGACTACAACATCGGGGCAACAACCAAACATGAATGTAATTCTCCATTTCAAATACTTTAAAATCGTAAACATGTATATCGTGACGCATAATGTTTATTTTGTTATGTATTTTTTTGTTTTTATGTTTGCGTTCATGATGGTAATGTTGTCTATCTTTTTTGCAGATTGACCAGGGAAAGTCCCCAGCTGTTGATCAGACGACTGGAGCCTCGAGGCAACCAATAAACCTAAATGTAATTCCACATTCTAAATACTTAAAAAATGTACACATATAAAACATGTAGCATAGTGTTTATTTTTGTTCTGTATTTGTTAGCTTTTACATATTGTGTTCATTGTGATAATGTTCTCTACTTTTTTTGCAGGTGGCTAATCGAGGTAAATCCCCATCTGTTGATAATACCACACCCTCGTCTAGGTGTCAGGTAATCCTAGATGTAATCCCTAATATAATTACTTGCGCACACTATTGCTTCAAAGACTAAGCAATTTTTTATATATTTCAATTGCAAACAGGGGATTCGGTTTATGAATTCGGTTTATGAAACAACGTCTCAAAACTCTTTATAGAATGAGTTCTCCCAGTTGATGAGAGATAGTGAAATTAGAGAGTCTCCAGACTCATTGAGGATGCTACAAAAGACAAGGGAAAAATGAAATGAGGAACTGATTCGTTTGACATTGGCAGTTTCACTAACATAAGGGCTCGAACAAAGGATTCAATTGTTGTTACAGCAACGTAAACAAGTGGACGTAAGTTATCGAATAATAATGTAAATTCATTTATAAAAACTTTATAATATTTGATTTTATATGCTATTGAACTTATAATACAATGGTTTGAATTTACAGCGCGTTATGGAAATTATCAGTGGTGGTCAAGGCAATGTTGGTCCCAGTGACCGAACCTCTACACGTACACCACATACTGCTCCCATATTATCCATTGAACAGTTGACAACACACTCTGTGACACCCTCGAGGGCAGTGGAGGGTGCAGCCGATGTTGCCCCACCCATAACAGATGTTGCAGAAGAAGGGGTGGATGCAGGGTTAGATAGAGATGTGGAAGCATTTCCTGGATCTTCTCGTGTGACTAGCACTGGTTCAATAGTGTGTACATTTTTTGTGAATGAAGAACCGGTTCCAATAAAGTTAGAGAGGATTCCAGGTCATTATAGATTGTTCAATTTAGTTTTTATAATTTGTGTCTAATATACCGATAATATTTTTTAATGTTGACTAATGATGGCATTAATGTTTTGCAGGAAATGATATATTTTATAAACATATGAATGATTTGGCCTTGGAAATCTTTGGGCCCACCATCCACACAATGTGGAACAAGCAGCCAAAAGCTTTAAAGGATGATCTGACTAATCACTTGGTTAGTCTGTTTGGAAAAGATACCTTTGATACATCAAAGGTCCTACAGAAGGCTGGAAAACATCTGAAGATTGTCCGAGACTAGTATAGGGTTCACCTAGAAAAGAACCCTAGGTATTGGCGCCCTCCAATGATTCCATCTATGGAGTGGAAAGCTCTGGTGGAAGATGGAAAAGAGAAGGGCCTGAGAAAATCAGGAAAGATACCACCAAGTGGAATAGGGAGGTATGCAATACATTCCAAAATGTAGTGGTAAGCCTTATTATTACTAGCTTTTATATCAATTTTGGTACATCGACTAATGGATTTAAAAACTTAATTAGGCTCTCGGACACATCTAAGGCCACCAAGGCAAGAATTGAAAAAATTGGCCAACACAAGCTTGGGCTTGGTGGTTACTCCAACTTGGCGGCCCGATATGTAAGTATTGCAAAACTCGAATCCACATCCAAAGATGATACAGCTTATTATTTTTGTTTTGTTCTGACAAAAAATGTAAAATTAATGACATCATGCAAATATGAAGGCCTACCGGTTCAAAGAATTGCCCAGTGTGGATTACATGAAGCTTGGCTTCGAACAGGGCTTTGATGTTGTTGTTGAACACCAGAGAAGCTTGTATGGGCATATTGCATGATCTTCTGTTGATCCATCTGGTGCCCAGGTATGTAAAAACTGTATAGTTTAATGATAATTTATTAATGCTCATGCAATTTGTTCCTTATAAATAAATTAACATAAATTATTTATTCTTTTTTCTGCAGGAAAGTAATGATCCCGTTCATGTCGAGGATGTACATGACCATCCAAACAAAGATCATGCTTCTCATCCTGGTAATGAATTTATTAACATGCTACTATTTTTTACAGGCCATTGTAGATGATGAACATTATTTCTAATTCTACACAATTCAATTGCAGAGCATGTAGATGCAGATAACACAGAACAAGTTGGGCCCGTACGAGATAATGTTGAACATGTTGATGTGCCCATGGCAGGTAAAAACACACATTCGTAATGTTTTTTTAAATGAATTACTCATATTTATCAAAATATAAATATATTAATGAAAGATTTTGACATTATTGCAGAAACTCATCGCCCCTCGCCTGAAGTTCAACCTTGCGAGCAGACTAGTAGGGATACTGATGATCAGATTCTGGAAGATGTGACTCTAACTAAATATTTAAAGAGAAGAAAAGTAAAAACGAAGTGACTAAACAAATTTTGAGTAATTCTTATTTATAAAAAAAAACATTTAATGGTTTTTTCCTCTATTTCATGAATGAATGCTTTAATGAATGGTTTACTGATTTTTTTTTTTCTGCCATTGACTAAATGAACGTTTTAATGAATGGTTTTTTCAGCTGTTGAATGATTGAATGGTGTAATGAATGATTTAATGAAAGCATCTTTCAACTATTGAGTGAAATAATTTGTAGTAGATGCATTGTTATTTCGATTGTGAAATAGTGAAATAAATTGTTATTTGCAAGTAGATGCATTGGGTTTGGGGAGTTGAGAGTGATGTGAGGGAGGGAGGGGAGGGGCCATTAGAGCTTCCACCTTCACGTGGTTGGTCCTGTTTAGTAGAGAATATTAAATTATTCTCGAAACAAAGAGGAGCTCAATGAATGGTAAGGAAGAATACATTAAAAAACATCTATTTCTATAATTTTAGTGTATTCAGTATTGCTATTTGACTCCTCCATTGGAACTTGTTACAGATAGCGTTGAGAAACATTTCCATAGTTAAGAGGCAAGAAATGGTGTTTTGATTAGATAGATGGCCTTATATACATAGTATTTTTGGTTTTCCATGTTTTATCAGGTGATCTATTCTTAACAATTAATTTACTTGAATAGTTGAATAGTATTGTAATAGAATTGTATTTATTTAGATTGGTTTTGTTATTTTCATAAACAAACATAAATTTATTTGATGGGTCCTAACATGAAACTATTGCAACAGGACAAAAAATGAAATATGTTGAATGATTGAATGGTTTAATGAAGGATTTAAAGAAAGATTTAATGAAAGCATCTTTCAACTATTGAGTGAAATAATTTGCAGTAGATGCATTGTTATTTGCATTGTAGATGCATTGTTATTTGGATTGTGAAATAGTGAAATAAATTGTTATTTGCAAGTAGATGCATTGGGTTTGGGGAGTTGAGAGTGATGTGGGGGGGAGGGCCATAGGTGCTTCCACCTTCACGTGGTTGGTCCTGTTTAGTAGAGAATATTAAATTATTCTGGAAACAGAGAGGAGCTCAATGAATGGTAAGGAATAATCCATTAAAAACATCTATTTCTATAATTTTAGTGTATAATTTTCACTATTGCTAGTTGACTCCTCCATTGGAACTTGTTACAGATAGCATTGAGAAACATTTCCATAGTTAAGAGGCAAGAAATGGCGTTTTGATTAGATCAATGGCCTTATATACATAGTATTTTTGGTTTTCCATGTTTTATCAGGGGATCTATTCTTAACAATTAATTTACTTGAATAGTTGAATAGTATTGTAATAGAATTTTATTTATTTATATTGGTTTTGTTATTTTCATAAACAAACATAAATTTATTTGATGGGTCCTAACATGAAACTATTGCAACAGGACAAAAAAAGAAGTATGTTGAATGATGTTTTGAAAGGTAAAGCATAAGAAGACAGTGTGAAGATCCACAAATCAAGGTATACTTATGTTTTCTTTTGCTTGATTGAGTTGTGTATTGGGTATTTATGCATGTGCACACACATACATTTAATTGTTGATGATGATTACCATACATTGAGGCGAACTTTGTTCTATCTAATCTAAACAATTACCTTAAATAGTTTGATTTATCATGATAACTGGCCCCTTGGTAATACTTTACCAATTCCATATAGCTAGGACAACAAAATTAAATTTAGACATTTCATTACAAGAAACATGACATGCATTTGAGTTTGATGGGAATATGAAAGGTCAAAGGACAGAAAAAGATAGATAGACTTGTGAGGAAAATGGTATTTGAAGCGTTGTTTCCCTATTATTCCACATGAGTATATTGTTATCTGCCCCAGTTTATCTTTCTCCAGTAGTTTTGTAATTTGTTTCTTAATCTCATATCTTGTTCAACTTTCATGTTTAATTGTGCACTGGAAAACCTATGTTTATATTTGTGCTTATCCCTGTAGGTTGTGAGTTGGGCATGGTACACATTGGTATTTTCAGTTTCCATTGTAACTTTTCACCCCAACATCATTGTGCACTTTATTACTCATAATTGCTAATTTGTTACAAAGTCTTCTTTGTGCAAATATTTTATTAGGCATTTATATCTTTCTGCATTGCTTCCAATTTATCACCGAGTTTAATGTGGACACTTAGAGCAAACATCTCAACTCTAGAATACAAAAGAAGAATGACTGCATTGATAATTATGGTAACAAAGTATTGAGATCTACTTGAAAAAATAAAGATCTATTTGCTACTTGATTTCTAGAAGACATTGTTTGAATGCTTAAGTTATAAAAACTGTTTATTTTTGTTGTTTTCAGGCAATATTCCAGAGATATCCACGGCTTGAAAAAGAGTATCAATCATTTTCACTGATTTACAATGATAGATCACTAGATTTGGTATGACATCTTTTCGCTAAAGGCAACATTTTCACATTTGTTGGAAACAATTTCGAGGTTCTTTCCCAAGGAAAAAATCTTTTTATTGAAGAAAGCCCATTTGCAGCCATGACTTTTGGTGGTGTTGATCCTAATCACTTCAAGCGTAAACATCAATATGCTCCTGTTACTCGAAAGGGTTACTGGAAGGTATGTAATAGAATCATGTTAGTTTTCCAGGTTTAAGATGGACTGTATTTAAGGATAAACACATGCATACCATGTTCTTTGTATGAGTCATAGTTACTAGTAGGTATGTCATGGGATTAATATAGTCTAATAAATCGATTTTGCTATTTCCTTCAGTTTGACATGGGAGACTTCCTCATTGATGATCAATCAACAGGTCAGCATACAGTCCATCAGTATGCTCCCATCTTATTCAGTTGGGAACATGATTGCTTCTTAAGGAATCTTATGAAAATATTGATGGCATTTCATGAACATTTTGTTGCAGGTTTCTGTGCTAGAGGTTGTGTTTCTATTGCAGATTCTAGAACTTCTTTGCTAGCTGGTCCATCAGTAAAGCTTGCATACCTTTGATCTTGTGTAAATTTCTTGTATAAGTTAGTGGTGTCACGGTCACATCACCCTTTATTCAAGGGAGAGGGTATCATATTCAACAACTCGTCACTTCTCCCCTATTTGAAAGAGACACACAGTTTGTACAACATTTCTCTGTGAGGATGTTGAACTGAGAAGCTCCACCATTGCTGGATTGCACATAGATGAAGAAGATTTTCGAACTTGCAACACAGTTTGTACCCAGTAAGATTAAGATAAATTCAATATTAAAGTTTTAAATATTAAAATATTATTATTATGAAATATATTAAGCTTATATTGTTTCTGTATCATTTAAAAAAAATTAAGAATTGTATTAATAATATGAAATATGCATAGCATAGTTACAAGAAAGTAACAAGGGCTTTTGGTTTGACCTCTCCGAGTAGGGTTGTAACAGCAGTTGCTACAAAAGAAAGAACACAAGAACATATCAATGACATATCTGAATAATTTTAACAAAAAAAAAGAAATATTAAGTTTCATAACTTATTTTTATATTTTTACAGTTAATCAATATGTGGAGAAAGTATAATAAATGAGGAAATTGTAGGGAAAGTGGACAAATAAAGGAGAACCAATATGGATTACTTATATGTAAATATAAAAAGATCACATGGATAAACTGCATTCCATCTATCTTTGGATAAGAAAATTGATGTGGCCAAGTATTATCACGTGTTATGTATTGACCCTTTTTTATTAATATTAGTATGTTTGTGTCCTTGCAGTAATATGTAATTTTGAAGTCCACTACATTGCCTACTCTTATGACCTAGTAAAGTGAAAAAATAACATAGGGATATGCTAGAGGATTCTAATTTTTGATGTGTAATTTTGATATCATGCAAATAACAAAGGGTTCAAGGTCGAAAGATGGCACTTGGCATAGGATGATCTTTAATCCTTAGACGTAGGGAAAATAACGCTAAGATAAATACCTTTCATCATAGAATCAAACCTTCAACATTGACCTTGACTCTGTGTGTTTAACAAGCAACAAATATGCCCCAGTCCTAGAAATGATAGGCTATTGTATGAAGCCTCACATATTACTTGTGATGAAATCTTCTATTATCATTATAAGATGAAAAATTTGGATGGTATTCAAAGAAATTTTTAATAGAAAATTTTCTTATAATTGAAAATTATAAGATGTTGGACCAAAATTATGCCCATCTAGAAGATATAGATTAATGATTTCATGGACTGGGTTTCTTAAAGGTGCATTAGGCCTCTCTGCACAAACTTCCAAAACCATAGTAAAACCATGCTAAAAAATTTAATTAAAGAAAAATGAAGATTGGGGAAAATTATATTTTTGACCTTTTACAATGGGGTTAATGTCTAAATTGGGTTGACACGTTAGACATGTTTGCGTTTGACCGAAACTAAAACATTTAGGATACTAAAACACCTTTAAAATATCTCTAGATGTCTTCAAGATGTTTTAGAATTTAGAAATGTTTCCAAAAACATATTGGGATGTGTTTTAAGTGTTTTGGGCCGTCCCTATAGAAGTAATAAATCTTTCTCTTTTTCTATGTAATAGTTGTTAATTGGAAGTGAATGTTGTAGTATGTTTCTCATCTCTTTGTTATATGCTCCCTTGCCCTTCCTAATAATTATCCTTCCAAAATCACAACACCATAGGGATCATCCATTAACATAAGGATTCCCTTAAGTGTTGGTGAAAAGTCAGTTGCATGTTGTATTACTGTCATCATGTGTTCAATCCAATCATTTACAAATGAAATATCTGTCACGTCTCGGTTTTGACCCCGTTGCATTAGATGTATATGATGTATAAATTGTAGATGATCATGGTGTGGAGCTAAAGGCCAAGGCCCCACCATTGATCGGTAATGCTATGTTTTGGATTTAAATTGTCACCGATGGTATATCGGGGCATGCGGCATATATTTTGATGGTCATCATGTAAATATACATCTATAATTAATTAAATGAACCCGACCAGCTACGATCGCGGCAACTAAATCGAAAGGGGCATGATTTTCACAAGGATAAGGGTGGGGGAAATGTCAACCTTGGCCAATGAGGGAAATTACCCTTGTGTCTTCTCACTTTATTTTATTCCAACCTCTATCATTAAGAATTTCTGCTGGTAGCTGGGGGAAGTTATGGCAGTTATTGTTTTGGGAGTGGGGTGGCAAGACTGTCAGTCCTAGCCTACGCTCTTCATTCAATTCGTCCTCATCATTCACGTGGACCTCCCATTCTCTCCATTACGCGACCTCACAAATTTGCTGTTCATCTCCACGCATTATTTCCATTGTCTGATTCTCTTCACGCACAGGCTCTGGGCGGAATGGGTCTCACGCAGACATTTCACTCTCCCCACGACTGTGCTGAAGGCTCACGCACTTCCAATTCATGTCCTTCCTGTTGTTGTGCATCCATGGACAAAAACGGAGCTGTTCTTCCTCACGCAGGGCTTCCATTGTCTGTTCATTCCTCATGGGGTCTGATTGTTCCCCTCACGCACAGGAATTTCTGGGTTTTCCCACGTCGTTCTTTCCCTGCAAAATCGTGGATGCTGGGGCTATCGAAATTCGGTATTTCTCTCTTCCTCTCTGTGGCCTTTATGTGTTTTCTCAGTGAATCTATTGCCCAGAACGGGCTGTATTCCCCACGTTTGCTGTAAGCTGTGCTCCCTGATACATTTTGGGACTGTTATTTTCCCACGTTGTTGGCTGTGTTGCCGTGGTCTTCCTTACATCTTTGGGGTTGTTGTAATTTCGTTTGAAGAGTCATTTTGGCCACAATAGGGCCAAGAATGACTCAGAATTCATTTTCCCTGATTTAAGCTGTGATAGCTAAATTGATTGCCTGAGTGCAATGGTTGGTCTTCGGACTGTGAGAGAAGCAA